>MU185364.1:80826-115738 GCA_016904865.1 Pissodes strobi
TTTAAACGTGCCTGATCAGAGTGGCTTTTCCCTTTCGGTAGTTCGCAGATAGGTCTTTTTTAAAGTGAGATCTTTGATCTGCCAGAGGGGCTTTTCCCTTTCGGTAGTTCGCACTGGAGATCAAAGTCTGCCGGTATGGGCTGCTGCACAGCTTTTTATACCAAACTTTGACCTCTAATTCGAGTATTGTTTTGAATTGTCAACAAGGTTAATCATAACAGTTTATACTATAACTAATAACAATTTATAATTGAGTTTCATGGTTAAGTTCAAACTTTCCACTGTATGATATTATGCTAGTTGACAATACTATTAGATTTTTATTTTTTGTTAGTGCTGCTGTATGTATAATCTGCAAAAATGACTAGTTTGGCATCAGTGCTAAGATCTAAGATAGTGAATGAAGTAACGATCGAGGAAATCATTGCATATACAGTCGGAGCCCTTGGAGGAGACACATACAATTGCTACCACATGTTGGCATTCGTTTTTAGAATTTAAATTGCTTATTTGTAAATATGTCATGATTTTAAAAATTAGTTATAAGTTTGAGCTTTCAACAAAATTTGTTCAAAATTAGATTATATTAGATTAAGAAATAGATAAATAAATTAAATTTTTATTTAAAATCTTAGAAATTATTGGGTTGATCACATTATCAATATAGAAGTAAAACGGACCAATTGAAATATTCCGAGCTTTTAATGAAAAGAATAACCTAGATATATATGTTGCTTACCACAACTAATTTTATTGACGGGAAAATTGAATGGGAAGATCGGTGGTAAATTGAGAATATTCTCGTTTAAAAGTTTCAGAACCTGGTTCTTAAAGACCACATAAAAAAGGTGCAAATAGTCAAGTAGGTAGGTTATACCCAAAACGATTAGGCACGCTAAGAATATAAGAGTGTTATTCATTTATGGAATATTCTATTTCTAGATCCTATAGGTAGTAGAATCATCATAATGAGCCACAAACAAATTTTAAACATCATTATAATTGAAGAGTCGCGTTTATTTACTAATGCGTAATTATGGAAAATTACTAGCTTTCTCATACAGAAAGATTAGATAGGAAAATGTATGCAAATTGTTTTGAGACATAATTTCATATAAATCGACAGAATAAGTTACTTATCACTTATTTTAGAAATGTCATAATGTTTACCTAAATACCGGATACGGGAGCAAAAAATTGCCTTAATGATTTTAACATGATTAAATCTATTTCATTTGAATTGGCGCCTGCAGCTTAATCATCGGTAAAATTACAATTCATTTTAAAGGAAAATGGGACTTAGGACATGTGAGTTTTATTGTATGAGATTTCAATTTAAGTTCACCAGGTGTTGCAGCAAATTAAATCAAGCATCTTATATCTTGGCTAAATTGGTATTTAGTACAGTTCTTAAAAATGTCTTATGAAAAGGGAAGTTACAGTATTGACAGCCTTGCATTCATCTTTTTTAATCCTCGATTCACTTCAGTTTTAACATAGTTCGAATATTTCTGGCGATAAATGTAAAATGTAGTGTATTATAACTTAAATACACACTACAAATTGCAGCCAAACCCCAAAACACAAGGGACCAATCATTTTACTAAATTCAGCATTTTTATCAAAATTAAATTAAAAAATTGATTTGCTTACAAAAATATTGCAACAAAATATTTTCCATACTTTTACCGAGTTTTGATGCCCAAGAAATCTAAATAAGCTTCAGGTTTTACACTGTTTTAATTTTTAAAATCCACAAATATTTTTTCTAACAACATTGGCAAATTTTTTACTTCTGGAACTAACTCAAATAAAGAAGATTATTATTTTTTGTTGCACATTTCCTAAATAACCAATAAAATCCAGAAAAATTAAACTGAAATAGTAATTTTGTTTCTGAAATTACTTATAAGTTAAGTTAACACTAAAAATAAAAATCGAAAAACACGATAAATAAATAAAAACGAAACTTTTCATGATTCTGACGATAACTAACACAAACTAAATTATTTTTTTAATTTTTGACTTTTCGACTTATACGCAATCACCAACAATTGGCTTTGCAAGCAATCTGCAAAGCATATTTGGTTTATTCTGTGTCTGTGATATCTTTTCACTGTTTGATGTCTCTCCTATTCGAACCTTCTAAACGCCTCTGAAGTTTTAGGGCTCAACAAGCCGCCAGAATAATAAAAAGATTTGTCTTATTATGGAAATGCTGCTTGTGAATTAAAATGAAGGTTTGAAACGTCGCTGATGCACTATTGCCAAGTGTAAAAAAATTGAAATGGATCTGTATTTGTTCCAATTTGGGCCACGGTCCCAAATATGGGGACATACCTGTAGGTACATTGGTAAATATTGCCAGCAATGCTATTCCTGTCGATCATTTAAAGCCAAGGCGCAAAAACACGGCTAACACGAGGGATATGTACTTTTGAGATTTTTGAACAGTCTCAGGAAAGCGTGCCCTGACAACATGATGCTCCAGTCTTGTTACTCTTTATACAGGAAAACCTACAGGGTTATCATTCGCAATGCTAAAAAACTGTATTATTCCAAGCGTTTTTCTCATTCCAAAAATAAACAGGGCGAATCATCCATTATTGTCAATGAAATTACTAATAGAGCAAGCAAATCTTCATATATAAATATCGACTGCAACTCTTTAAACGATTACTGCTCGATTGGCAATAGTCTAACTAAAGGTCTTCATCCAGTCGCAGACCTATTAATATATCTATATAATGTAAATGTGACTGATACACTAAATATTTTTACTATAAATAGTCCCCGTGAAATCAAAAAAACCATAAGTCCTATTAAAAACAAATACGCAGGACTGACGATGGAATAGCGATCAGGGTACTGGAATGTCTACCTGATATTGTCACTGCTGCTCTATCAGACGTTAATATCTCTTTCATGTCTTGTTCCTTTCCATGTTGCTTTAAATTAGCTAAAGTAATAATACATCTTTATAAGGATGGTGATCAATTGACACCCTCAAACTATAGGCCAATTTCTTTGCTGTCTACTCTCTCAAAGCTCGATGCAAGCCTAGTGAAGAATCGTCTCTTACCATTCCTAAATAATCATAGCATTCTTACTGGAAATCAATATGGATTTCGATCTAATAAGAACACATCTGATGCAATGTTCGACTTTCCGTCAGGGATTTTCCAGAGTATAAATAGACAAATTGCAACTGCTGCAGTGTTTTGTAACTTGTTAAACGGCTTTGACTGAGTGAGTCACGAGGTGCTGCTGCGGAAACTCTTTGCTTACGGGATTCGAGGCGGGCACTTTGCTCGGTGGTTCGAGAGTTACCTGTATGGCAGGCAGCAGTCTGTTCACATACAAGATGTGTCGTCTGGCAGGCAGCATGCCCTAGGGTTTCCGTTTTTTTAATATATGTGAATGATTTAATCATGCTTGACATTGCTGAGCGATTTACGCTGTTTGCAGATGACACCATCGTAGCATGGCGCCACAAAAATCCGGGGCAGCTGCTGCGGGATATTGAGTCGGATCTCGAAAAGATTAAGCAGTGGTGTGACGCCAATCGCCTCAGCTTGAACATGTCTAAGACTAACCTGATAGGCTTCAACTATCCTATTAATAGCCTTATATTTGGTAACAATACCATCTAGGCTGTGAACTCTTCTAAGTTTTGTGTGGCTGTGTATTAACAAAAATCTAAAATTCTATCCTCCTATCATTAATTGGACAAAAAATTAGCTTTCGGTTGTTATTCCGTTCGGGCTACCTTCCAGGAGCATGGTGTTGCATAACGTATAATGTGCCCTTGTTGAGTCACATAGATGTGGAATGGGCACTTGGGTGTGAATTACACAGATTTCTAACAGCTCTCTTCTGCAGAACGAAGACGGATTAGAGCAGATGTCGAGAGCAAGCTCCCAAAAAGGGTAGGGCGTCCTTTTTTGCGAGGTTGCTCTCGACATCTGCTCCAATCCGTCTTCGTTTTATAGAGAGCTGTTAGAAATCTATGTAATTCACATCCAAGTAACCCCCACTGTAAACCTTTTTTTATCAAGCGCTTTATTCGGACCATCCCATTTTTATTTATTCTGGAAATAGCTTGCCCAATTAGAAAAAAATATATAAATTTCCCAATCTTCAGCCGGTATATGGTACACGTCAATTTAACAATGTTCCCTTGCCCGTTCCACATTCCAGCCTTGGTTTACAGTGGCATTAAGATATGTAATCACGTTAATCCGCAGATTAAAAGTATTCAAGACTTAAAAGCCTTTCCCAAAAGTTTGAAATGCTCTTTATTACAAAAAGCTTTCTATTCTCTTGACGAGTTTTTCGAGCAAACTCAAAATTTCATTATAATTTATTTATAACTTATCACTTTAACTCTCTCAGTTAATGGGTTATCATAAGAGTGTTTCCTAAAAGGAAATGAATGGAAAATTTCATTGTGATAACTGTCTGCAATAAGCCATTACAATTTTGAGTGTGTTGATGCAGGAGAAACATAATCAAAGGATCGGGAATAAAGTAATAACTTTACAAAAACGTCTCTCCCACCTTTGACAGATGAACGCGGCATCACGGCGACTACAGCAAAGGAAAAAGCAAACATGCTCACCAAAATGTTTTCATCGCACTCTATCTCAAAAGTCTCCGAAAGCAAGGCTCTCCCCACCATATCGAACATCAACACTACAATGGAAAAAGTTAAGTTTCATCACCGTGATATTCGTAAAATCCTCAAAGAACTAGGTACGCAAAAACCATCAGGACCGGGCGGAATACACGTGTTAAAGAACTGGCCAAACGAACTAACATCCATTTTTTCAAGAGTTTTTTCTCTGTCTTACCGAAAAGAGATTTACCAATCTTCTTGGAAAGTCACTCAAGTGCAGCCTGTTCCAACAAAAAGGCAAGAAAACTATGCTCTCAAATTATCGTCCAATTGCTTTGATTCTAATAATCCCCAAAGTGATGGAACGTGTAGTCAATCTGCGCGTACTCAAGTAACTAGAGACCAACAGATTCATTAGCGATAACCAATACGGCTTTCTCAAAGAGAGTTCGACAGGAGATATATTGGCCTATGTCACTCATATATGGAGTAGGGCAATTGAGAACTACGGACTATTGGAAGATACCCCGGTCAACAGCAATATGTCTTGGCATGACCACGTTGCTAACATCGCAGAGGCTTGGTGCGCTATTTCGCAACAAAAATGTATACACCGCAGCAGCAGCTCTTACTCTACAAAGCGTGCGTAGAATATTGTTCACACATCTGGTGTGTCGCTCCGAAGCACACCCTAAAGCTGCTGGATTCCATTCAGATGAGAGCTGGGCGTCTCGCAGTTGACCCAGTATTCGGATAGTCTGGAACACCGCAGATATGTGGCCGAGATATCTCTGTTTTACAGATATTTTCACGGTAAATATTCCTAGGATTGGCCCGCCTCGTCCCGCCTCTAGCAACGCCTGTCAGACCGCCACGACAGACGGCAAGAGCGCACCCGCTCTTTGTACAACTGGAAACACCTGGAGCATTGATTTACAAGGAATCCTTTGTCTGACGCACTGAAGCGCTATGGAACTCACACCCAGAACATCTTTTTCCCCCAAATCACAGCCAACAGCTTTTCAAGAACCATGTCAACACCTTCGCGTACACGCACACCGCTCGTCGAGTGCCATAGGATCTCCCTTTAGTATGTGTGTGTCATTGCCCGAGGTAATATTTACTATTTAATAAATTTCAACATTTTTCTGATACGTTTTTTTTCCTTTTTTGTTTTTGTTTTGTTTTGTTCTATATTTTGTATATATTTTATAAAGCTTTGCCAATTAAAATGTTAGGTGTAATATTCTTTGGACAATAAAGCACTTTAGATGTAAATACTTCAGAGTATCGCGTTACTTTGATAGTAACACGTTACTTTTATAGTAACACGTTATTTTAACGAAGTAACTTTCAGTAGTTGCTGTTTTACTTTTTATGTCATACCAGTACATTATTGTGTTTTTATACCTTAGATACCATTTACATAATGGATTACTTTATGCCCGTGCGGGCATAAAGTCCACTTTATGGCCCGTGCGGGCATAAAGTGCACTTTATGGACTCAAATAATTGAATTGAATTCGTATTTTTTTAAATATTTACATATTGTGAATGCAATAACGAACTAGTATGACATAAAAGTTTGTATGCACCACGGGTATTAATAGATGTGTACGCCCTCGGGCGACTTATAAACCCTCTGGCCAGAAGCCCTCGGGTTTGTAACATTGTCGCCCTCAGGGCATAAACATCTACTTAATACCCTTGGTACATAAATAACTATTATGTCCCCTGAGTGTTCTAAACTCATTTGTCACATAGCATGCAGATTTAAATTTATATTCAGAACTTTTTAAAATTCCATTACACAGACTGTGTTTTTGGTATCTACATTGCTTAAACCGTTTTTTTCTGTCAAATTAGATATTTTTACCTCTCGTAATATTTTTTAAAGTGATATCTTTAGTCCGTACCTTCATGATCCGACATGAAGCCATAAAAAGCTGCAGTAGAAGAGTGCAAAGCACGAACAAATTTGCCGAATACATGGTCAATACAGGAACTAAGGAATATGAAATTTTCAATAGGCTATTATATCAAAGATGATACTTACAGCTAAATACGTAACATATTATAAATTTATATATGATGTTATCAAATAGTTTGTTTTTCCTGTTTTCGGATTAACCCTGATATATTTTTATTGGCATAGAGAAAGGAGTATTCTTTATCACAAAATAATATATGACAGCACATGCTTCCCGGCAATTCGTATGCCTATTACCCCAAACTGATATATCATCGTATTCTCACCACACACATTTCATTTCAGTCATAGACTGGCGCCAGCAACCACGTCAATTTCCTGTCCAAAGGTTATTTATTACAAAATCAACTCACAGCAAATTATATCGATTTAATTTCCTTAAACCTAGGACACTTAATATGTTGTTACAATGTCGTCAAGAAAAAAACCAAAATTACTCAGACTGTTATAATACTAGAATAAAACCAATAAAACTCTTCTGAATTCAAAGAATCTTCTACAAGATTATGATGGGGTATTTCGAGGTTCGCATATATTGTTAGTAAATCGATAAAAATTAAATTCCTACAATTTACAACGAGGTTCCGGTATTACGCGAATGAAAGCATTTTTTTATTTAATATTTCTGACATATATAATAGAGAGCTTATACCAGATATTTCGTATGACCTATAACACCAGTAAGTATTTTCACTAACAAGACTTTTCGGCTTTTTTTTTTAAATTGAGGTAAGCTAGATTCATTGGTTTTGATGACCCAGACTCAGACGATGACGAAGTTTACGTAAAAGAACAAGAATCTTTCGTCAGAGAGCAAAGCAAAGAACCAGGCCTGCATAATGTAAAAAAACTGAAGATTGTAACAACCTAAGGGAATAGATGGAGTAACGAAGTTCCAAAAAAAGGAGGCGCCAAAGAAATAGATCTCCTTTGTCATCTACCTGGTCCGAAATGAGTTGAAAAAACTGTGCAAAACTCCGCTTGAAACATGGACTTCACTATTTTCCGAAGCTATAATAAATGCAGCTGTTGTTTCCTCTGATGAAGGAATTATAAGAATGTGGGAATCAATAAATGTTCGGCAGTCTTAACACAGTACAAGAGATATTTCTGAAATAAAAGTTTTGTTTGGACTTTTCTATCTTTGCGTCTTCCAACGCTCTGCCCTTCTGAATTTACATGTGCTGTGCCCCCACCTAAGTTTAGGAGCTGGTTTCGTCGTTTGTTTGAAAATTTGTTAACCGAACAAGGACTAGCTATGATGGGCACTATGCGAAGGAAAAAGCGGAGAATACCACTTGGTTTTAAGAAGGTGCATCAAAATTTGTTTTTGGCCACAATAGGACATTGGTATCATTTACTTCTAAGCAGAAGAGTGGTGTTATTGTTATCTACTTTGCATGATTTAAATGACGTAGATGAGAACACAAACAAAGTTGTAATAACTTTAGATTAAAACAGTACCAATAGCGGTACGGACACATTTGATTAAACCTGCCACACTTCCACCACAGCAAGATCCACCAAAAGGTGGTTTATGACAGTATTTTGTGGCATGCTTGACACGCCGGAATAAATGCACTGATTTTGTACAATTTTTGAAGAAACTCAACCAGTTTTAAAATGTAGACTTAAAATCACAACGTTGAGATAAGGACTAAAGTGGCTCATAAGTGAAACTGTAGACGTAGATACACTGAGAAGAAAAACCCCTGTTTGTCGATCCTGCCATAATGATGTCAGGGCCCGCTGGCGCTGTATTGACTTTCTTGGTAAACGTGGCTGCTTGGGTTTTTGCTGCATTGAACTGGACCAAATTCTTGTCCCACGTTCTAACTTTCTCCAGATCCTGATTAACCGTTGTATTCCGCTCGTGCCCGCACTGACAAGTCTCAGTCGTTGGTAAAGGTCATCTGCAAAACTGTAAACAGGATTATTGGTTGCGGTCAGCAGGTCATTAATATAGATGAGGAACAGAGTTAGTGAAAATGTTGTGCCCTGAGGTATGCCTGCATTAACGGTGAACGTGTCGGAATGTGCAGAGATCAGTTCTTAAGGAAACTGGCAAGCCAGCTGCATAGCGACGCTGGAAGTCCAAAGGACAGCAGTTTGTTGAGCAATCCGTCATTCCAAACTCTGTCGAATGCCTTCAAAATATCCAACGCAATCGCTCGAAATTCTCCGTAGTTCTCAATTGCCCTACTCCATATATGAATGACATAGGCCAATATATCTCCTGTTGATCGCTGTTTGTGGAAGCCGTATTAGCTGTCGCTAATTATTCTGTTGATCTCGAGGTACTTGAGTAGTTGCTGATTGACTACACGTTCCATGAGTTTGGAATTATTTATCAGCTACAGCGACTTCCCAAGAAGATGGGCAAATCCCTTTTCGGTAAGACAGAGAAAAAAGTCTGTGTTAGTTCGTTGGCGCAGTTCTTTAACACGCTCCCAGGTATTCCATCCGGTCCTGATGGATTTTCCGTATCTAGCTCTTTGAGCATTTTACAAATATCAAGGTGGTGAAACTTAACTTCTGCCATGGTAGTATTCATGTTGGATATAATGAGGAGAGCCTTGCCAAGGTAGAGTGCGATGAAAACATTTCGGCGAGCATGTTTGCTTTTTTCCTTAGCTGTAGTCGCCGTGACGCCGCGTTTGTATGTCAAAGGTGGTAGAATCATTTTTGTAAAGTTATTAGTTACTGTGCCTTTGCTACCGAGCAGAAATTCCTGGAGCCACTGGGGCATTGCAACAGTTTATTTCTGATCCTTGGAATGTGCTTGTCCTTAGTTTCGTCAATCACACGTTTGCGTATAATAAACCATATCTCATATGTCTGTGCCTGGTTATGGTGCAATACGATCTTTCGCCACCTGTTAATAATACGTCAATGCTTTGAATTACCTTAGGAACTACGGTATAATGTATCCGCAAAATAATATATATATCTCTATTTAAGACCTATAATCTTAATCTATTATATATACTCCACACATGTTCCCTATCTTATCAGAAAGCGCCAGACTTCATTATAAATAAAATAATCTCCGCGCGCTATTCAGTAGATTGTATTGTATCGTACATTACAACACATAATAAAGCTTCCTTTGCAAACCGCATGAGGCTACACCTCTCGAAAGCATAATTGTTATTGCAGCAAAGTGAAGTTAAATTTTTCAGTTTTCCAATAGGTTTGTTTATCGAATAAACCCGAAAATGGCCCTTCAAAACGAATCTCCCAAGCAAGATTCATGCGATGTGAAAAATCAAGTGAATCTAACATGTAGTTGTTTGGATCCTGTGGAAAGTGATCAAAATGGGAACAGTGACTATTGTTCATGCAAACTGAATGATGTTGGTGTTTTTAATGGATTAACGGAGACGAATTCTCAGGAATGTTGTGAAGATGTCGATCTAAGATCTGTAGAAAATGGAATAGCTTATGAGACAATCGCATGTAAGTTCAACATAACACCCAATACCATTGAGCACAACCATCGTAAAAATAATCCGCTAAAAATTGATGAAGTTTACGATGATTCGGAGAAACCAGGTAAATTTATTGGTGATGGTCCGACCACTGCTTCAATCGATACTACAGAAATCATATCTCCTCCAAAGTTACCAGCATTCAAACCAAAGGGGAGGATGTTTAAACAATCTGCAAAACCTGTTGAACCTTCGAGCCAGTTCATTATGGACGTTCCGGAATCTTGGGGAATGGGAGTTGATGGATCCATGATGGAAATGTTTAATAAGTTGGAAATTAAAAATTGAATAAGATTTCCTAGGGGCATAAAGGGAAATATGAGATGACCTCAAATGGTCGATCGCATGCATATAAGGTCTCTACGTGAAATCAATTGCTTCATCATCCGCTAGTTCGAGAAATGAAAGGAATAATCCTAGATTTATGTCAATTCCAGATTTAACATTATATGTGACCTGAATATTAGTTAAGTGTCCAAGGATGTTCATTAGAAAACCGCTCTGCTGACATTGGATTTGCATTTGAAAATTATGCCAAATCGTATATAAGCAGCTCAATTTCTTAGAAGTATAGATACATTGAATATGTATTTATTAAGATTGCCCTTCGAATATATGATATAAATTTATTTATTGTAGTATTAAAGCATATTAAACATGTAAATAGTAATCCAAAATAAAACCTAGTATGAATTTATTAAAATTCTTTGAAACATCTGTATATCGAATATCTGCATCTGCAAACCTGTATCGAAGAAAACAATAAATATCTACAATACAAACGTATTATGGTTCTTTATTTTATCAGGTGGGAAAGAATTGTGAAACTGTTTCTTTTTGTGGCAAAACATCATAAATCAATTAAATGTCTGATAAAAGGATTTAGCAAATTTTAAGATATACATCTCTCATGCGAATATTATGAAAATTTAACCCCATTTATTTGTGAGTGATTTATAGGAAAGGTATAGACTGGTACTTAGATATGTTAATACAAATGAAAAACTTTATAAAGCAAAGAAGCTCCTCAGCTTCAGAGGGCCAATACATATTTTTTGAAATAAGTATACACAACAAACGATGTGACAAGAAAATAATTTGTTTTAATGCATATTTTAGCACATATAAATTTTGTCGTAAAGTTCTTCATGAGATAGTATAGTTATTAGTTTTTGATTTGACGCGACATGCGTCGCGTCGCGTCGCGTCGTCCTGTTATTTACCAAAATAATGTCAGGAAATTATCTACAATAATGCCTAACCAACAAGAGGTAGAAATTTAATGTTCGTCACTATAAAGGACATAAGTATTCTTGCGTCTCCAATGGGATCAAACATTAATTATTTTATGCGAGGTATCTTACGCTCATTCTAACCTGGCGACAAACTTTACATTGATTTACCATTAATCTTTAAAAAGAACGCTTTTTATTTGGCCAGCCCAATCTGAAGGGTTTCTGATTCTCTTCAATTTTTCCAAGTTGCTTCGATATTTATCTTTGCTATTTCTAGCTATATTTCGCTTTATTATTTTAATACGATTCCTACTGAAAGATATTTTGTAATTCTTTGAAACAATTTCTCTAGCTAGCTGTGACTAGGAAAATGTCAAAAATATATCATATTTTATTCATCATATTTTTCGTCACTATAAAGCCATAAGTATTCAGAAATTGATTATTTTATGCGAGGTATCTTACGGCCATTTCAACTTAACAAACTTTACATTGATCTACCATTGATTTTTAAAAAGAACATCTCTGTATTTGACTAGCCCAATATTAAGGGTTTCTGATTCTCTTCAATTTTTCTCAAGTTGCTTCGATATTTATCTTTGCTATTTCTAGCCATATTTCGCTTTATTATTTTATTACGATTCTTACTGAGAAATATTTAGTAATTCATTAAAACAATTTCTCTAGCTAGCTGTGACTAGGAAAATATCAAAAATATATATTCATCATCATATTTTTCGTCACTATAAAGGACATAAGTATTCAAGCATTGATTATTTTATGCGAGGTATCCTACGGCCATTCCAACTTAACAAACTTTACATTGATTTACCAATGATTTTTAACTCTTCCATTTTTCTCAAGTTGTTCTGATACCTATTTTTGCTATTTCTAGCGATATTTCGCATTTTATTACCATTCTTGCTGAAAAATATTTTGTGATTCATTAAAACAATTTCTGTAGCTAGCCGTGACGAGGAAAATATCAAAAACACATCATATTTTTTTATTTTTGAATTGTTTGGGTTGGTGTGGGTTAGTGTGTCAATAATATTTGTTATAAATAATATTATGAATTTCCATAAAATGAAAGCAACATTGTAATTATTAAATTAACTATCTATGTGATGTAGTATGTAATATAAAAGCTTCCTGATCACTTCTTCAAAAAATTTTACAAAATTTATTGTTTTTGAAGTGAAACTTCTTAACGCGCGCCGGGAGTAAAATTAGAAGGTCGCGACACGACGAGAGGCCGCGCTGTCAGGCCGTGGCAGCGGAACGAAAAACGGTTACGGTATTTTATTGTGTGATATCTTTGTTAGTTTACAAGCAAAAAATATGGGATTTGCTCTATTACCTTGTCAAGACATAGGCAAAAGTTTTATGAAGAATATTTTTCTTCATTTAGGCCTTCCCTTTTTGTTAATTGAGTGATATATTTAAAAAAATTACTTTTTAACCAAATCCGTTACGATATGTATAAGATTTTGTTGTGATATCTTTGTTAGTTTACAGGCACAAAATATGGGATTTACTATATTACCTTGTCAAGACATAAGCGAAACTTTTATGAAGAATATTTTTTTTTTCATTTAGGCCTTTTCTTTTTGTTAATTGAGTGGTATATTTAAAAAAACAACTTTTTAACCAAATCCGTTACGATATGTATAAGATTTTATTGTGATATCATTGTTAGATTACAAGCAAAAAATATGGCATTTACTCTATTACCTTGTCAAGACTGTAACTAATTAGTGTGCCACTTTGTAATGAACATCTAGCTCAGCTAATTTGTAAAGATAGAGCAAAAGTTAATTTATTTAGTTTATTTGAGGCTGTGAGTTAAGTTATTTTCTCTGGTGATTAAATTTTTATATTAAGGCGCCACTTGCGATAAATCAAAGAAATCAACTTAAAAACAAATTATATATTAACTAATTAACTATATGATTAAATTACAAGTTATGGTACCATGTGCACTGCAGTTATTAATACAATTGAGATCAATATAATTAAAATTAGATTACAAATGCAATCAAATACAATTGATTACTGAAAATTTAGTTTACAAATGTTACTTGAAATACGGTTTATAAATAAGCTTGTTATATGATGAAAATGGAATTTACTTTATTATTAAAGATTAACAAATTTAATTGGTCTTTACAATCAATTTATTTTAATCTACCACTCCGTACCTATTTTGTCCAACTATCCTCTAACCATGCAACCGTATTGGGACCTTTACTAGAAACTTGCTTCTGCCTATTCCCAAGTTTACCTGACTTGAGCTGATGTAGGTCTTCAAAAAGGTTGCCTTAGCGTATGGTTCTCCCTCTACAGGTCTGGCACAGCGACGTGGACAATAGAAATTTCCTTCATCCAGCGATAGAAAAAAAATACGCGCCTTAGGCCAGTGTGTACTGCTAATAAAAATTATACAGAAGAGTATTCTGTGAACCTCAGTTTGACATAGGAAGTTGAAAACTTGAAAATTTACTGGTTACAGTAGATATAATCAGAACTTAAATTATAATTTAAAGTTCAAGCAAAATTGTAAATAACTATGATTAAATAACAATATAAATAATTACTGTTACTCAAGATACTTCCTTTCTTTACTTTGAGATATGAAATTCAAAGGAAATGATGATTGAAATTAGAAATTTAAAAGAAAATTATGAAAACATTATGAAACTTGTCCCACAGTGGCTCTCGGCAACTTCAAATAGAAAATATCTAGATCTTTATAAAAAAAACGAGGTACAACCTCTCTTAAACAAGTCTAATGATTCCAGATAAGTAATGTCCTTACTTAATCTATAAATATGGCCCTGGGCACATAAACAATAATTTGACGTAAATTACGTCTCAGTTAATCAAAGATAGAGATAAGTTAATTACTATCTCGCTTTGAGATGGGAACTTAGGTAAACGATAAAGAAAAATAAACCAGGTAAATTTACACACATGTGCTTAAACCTCTTTCATATGCAAATCAATGCCGGTACATCATTGATCAAGCGTGACACGATAAGTGATAATAATTATAGTCTGATGTTACAAATAAACTTAAAGATTAATGAAATAAGCCTGAAAAAACTATGACCAACAATACTACTAAGGAAAATTCAGCGAAATTCTACTCAAATTCAATTATCTACCTTTTACAGGAACATATAAAATTCGCTTTGAGAATCTTCCAGGTAATACTGTTCAATTTAAATGAAAATATGTAAAATCATATGTATGACCACTAAACGATGAAATAATTACGTTCTCTATATATTTGGATTAAACCATTATCAAATTACACGAATTTGACCGATAAGATACGCAATTATCCACCAAAAAACGGTATTCAAACCTAAAGGTCACCATAAAAATTAAGTAAGATTGTTGAAATCGTCAAACACTCGAAAGTGCAATATAAAAATGCTAAATTCTCGCTTTAGCTAAATATAAGTCAGTGATTTGGAAACAATTATTACTAATGTATTTAAAACATAAAAAGATTATTGAAAAATATGCGGGATGAATAAAATATTTTGAGATCAGAAACTAATACCACTTACCGTGCCAACGTCTGCATACAAGATGATATGACCTTCCTTTTAAAATTTGTACGTTCTACCTATTTTAATATTCAACGCTTGGATTGGGCAATTTAAATATACGTGACAACCGTTGTAGGAAACCCGGCGTCAAACTAAGGAAACATTCAACATACGCTAAATGTAGCAATCTATTGTCGATTACAGGCATTGAACAACACTCTACGTTCTTCAATTACCTACTAACTATACCAGATAAGCCCGTTTCCTAACAGATGGCATTCCCACAATCAAGCGATCTGCACCGACACGAATCCATAAATTAAAGATACAAGTCTGCGTACCTGTTCTCCTTAAAGTTATTTGTGCAAAATATATCCATTCACAGATAGATGTCACTGCCGATCATTATACCGAGCTTGAAAACCATGTAGGTAGAATTAATGGAGCGGAATAGACTGATATTTGATAACATATATTCCGTTACAAGACATAAGCGAAACTTTTATGAAGATTTTTTTTTTCATTTAGGCCTTCTCTTTTTGTTAATTGAGTAGTATATTTAAAAAAACTACTTTTTAACGAAATCCGTTATGATATGTATAAGGCTAGGGCGTTTAAGTTTAAGAAGTTTCACTTCAGATATGCGTACAGGGTGTCCGGTTATAAATGTAACCCCCCTTTAACTTTTTTATTTGCTCTCGTATAAAAAAATGTTAAATACAAAAGTTGTAAGGATTTTCATACAGTTTTCTGCGGTGTTACTAGAAAAACAATTGAACATCGAAATTCTACTGTACAGATTAAATTAATGTTTTTTTTAATGGGACAACCTGTATATTCTTCTGTATATCGATAGAGCTCTTTAAGGCGAGTTCAGTAATATAAGGTTTGTTGGGTCTAGCTATAATAGTTACCACGTAAATTGCAAGAATGTCGGGTATCTGATTATTACTGAACCCCTCTCCTAAATTATTTATTTGGTGAGCTAGAAAAAAATTCTTCCTTCAGAAGCTTTTCTGATGTTCAATTGTTTTTCTAGTAACACCGCAGAAAAGTTTCTAAAGGAACGTACAACTTTTGTATACAACATTTTTTTCTAGCTCACCAAATAAAGAATTTAGGAGAGGGGTTCAGTAATAATCAGATACCCGACATTCTTGCAATTTACGTGGTAACTATTATAGCTAGACCCAACAAACCTTATATTACTGAACTCGTCTTAAAGAGCTCTACCGATATCCGGAAGAATATACAGGGTGTCCCATTTAAAAAAACATGATTTTAATTTGCACAGTAGAATTTCGATGTTTAATTGTTTTTCTAGTAACACCGGAGAAAACTATATGAAGATCCTTACAACTTTTGTACTTAACATTTTTTTATACGAGGGTAAATAAAAAAGTTAAAGGGGGGTTACATTTATAACCGGACACCCTGTACATAGTACACATGCTTTTTTTTTAATTGGAATTTCTCTCGGAATTTTCTCATGCAAGTAATGACAATTTGAGCCCTAGCATGTTTACCATCGCAATATGTCTAAAAAGGTCAAAAATGTTTACTTTAAAAATAGCAAAAAATCTTGACTCAGAGACTCACAAATCTCGTATTGATTTCAGCAAATCTAAAAGTACAAATTACCACTACTTTTCAAAAGAGAACACTGTTTATACATGTGGTTGATTAAATTTTGTTCTTTTGTAATTAAATTGATGTATTTGGAAGGAGCAGAGACTAATACCAGATGCTGTGCTAAAACCATCTGTGTGATAAAGTAGATAAGTACGCACTAATATAGTATGTATGTGTTAAACGATGTTAAAAATTTAAAGACACTATCTCTAACGAGGAAAAAAAATAGATTTTTATAGTGCAAACGTATTATGGCTTTTTTATTTTATCATGGGTAGGTACTCAGATGTTTTACTACAAATTAAAAATTTTATACTATGACAAAGCAAAGAAACTAGTTCGACAACTTAACCGGGCCGATTTATATTTTTTGAAATATACACAAGGAATGACTTGACAGGAAATTAATTTATTTTAAAGTATATTTAAGCCCATTTGAATGTCTCGTAAAGTTGTCCATAATAAGTATATTATTAGTCTTAGATTTTTTGCAGCGCCAAGTTCTTTACCAATATCATGGCACGGAAATACTTGCAATGTTCAACCAATAAAAGGTAGAAATACAATATTCAACACTCTCCAAAGAAATCAAACATTAATTATTTTATGCGATTATTATTCCAACTTGAAAAACTTTAAAATGATTTGCCATTGATTTTTAAACAGAACACTCTGTATTTAACTAGACCAATTTGAATGGTTTTTGATCCCGTTAAATTTTTCCTAAGTTGTACCTACCTATACGTATTTTTCCCATTTTAGCGATGTATTATTTTTCATATTTAAACAATAATCATGTTTTTACAATATGATATTCCATAAAATGCTAAAAACTTGAAGAATAATTTTATCTTTTGTCGAGATAGTCTACACTAAAGAAGTTATCAGGAAGCCTAAAAATACCATTTGTCAAAAAGGCAGAGGAATAAAAAATAGGTGTTTTGCACACCACCCTCACACACTCCTGAAGTATAAATGCATCAGAAAGTTTGTACTTCTGTACCTCCGCTCTGAACACGCGCTGAGTTACAGAAGTACAAACTTTCTGATGCATTTGTCTAATTCTCCTGATGTACAGGGTTAGCCAACGAGGACTAGACAAGGCTATTTTTTGACTTTCCCTGTACTTTTATAAAAAAAAAACTGAAAAAGCCATCTTATGTAATTTTCTCCCGCGAATTCGGATATGTTCAGCAAAAAACAATTGAACATCAAATAAAAGTGCTAGGGGTCACTTTGATATTTTTTTAAATGGAACACCCTGTATATTACTACATTTTTGGACTCTCTAGAAAAATCTAAACACATTTTGTGTATAATATCCTATACCTATCTTTAGCTGTTTATCAAATATTGACAGTTGAAAGTCGGGCATTTTGACACTTTTACAGGCTCTAAAATCTAAACCGCACGAGATCAAAGAAAACGGTTTGCACATTCCTATCTTGGGTTTTCATCGAATGATAGTAACTTTGAATTTAACCGGAGGTTTAAAAGTTCCAGTTAATTTTATCCGCAGGTTAAATTCGAAGATACTGTCATTCGATAGTTTATGAAAACTTAAGATAGGAATGTGCAAACCGTTTTCTTTGATCTTGTGCGGTTTGGATGCTAGAGCCTGTCAAAGTGTCAAAATACCCGACTTTCAACTGTCAATATTTGGTAAACAGCTAAAGATAGATATAGGATATTATACACAAAATGTGTCTAGATTTTTCTAGAGAGTCCAAAAATGTAGTAATATACAGGGTGTTCCATTTAAAAATATATCAAAGTGACCCCTAGCACTTTCATTTGATGTTCAATTGTTTTTTGCTGAACATATCCGAATTCGCAGGAGAAAATTGCATAAGATGCTTATTTCAGTTTTTTTTTTTATAAAAGTACAGGGAAAGTCAAAAAATCGCCTTGTCTAGTCCTCGTTGGATAACCCTGTACACAGGCCAAGTAGTAGCCAATAATTACTATTGTATAGTATTGTCTATTTCCGATAAACTTAGTAAGTTTGGAGTAGATGGCGCCGGCTGCAACACACTACTGGTTTACTCCTGAAGTTCTACCCTCATCCACTTTAAAATCTTAAAAAATCCCACTTGCGACATCTCTCTGGAAAGCTTATCAAAAATGCTTTTCAGCTATATCAAAACTAATGAGATTTAAGTACGAAATGTTAGCAAGATTTTAAGAAAATATTTGAAAACTAGCTTTTGCACAATTTGTCAGGGAAAATTAAAAATTAAACGTAAATGATGAAAAACCATCCCAAGCCTAATTGAAGACACGAATAGTAGTGCTAAAGCTCTCTTTTGGTAGTAACGCAAATACTTGTTTTTTTGTTAAACTATTTTATTACGTGCCTTCCTTTCTAAACAGAAATAAAGTCCATTTTCAAATTAATTCCAAATTTTCTGGAAAATGACTGTTGAAATAGTTCGACAAGCATCAATTATCCCTTGACGCAATTCTTCCAGAGAAGACAGCTGTTATTTTATGTAACCCCATAAGAATAAGAAGTAGTCCATAGGGTTAAAGTCAGGTGATCTTGCCGGCCACTCAATTGTACTTCTTCTGCCAATTCACTGTTTTTTGCCATTGCAATCTTGCTGGAAATAAGCAATATTATAATCAACAAATCAACTATTTATGTGATAAAATACGTAATATAAAAGCTCTCGATCACCTCTTTGTCTAGAGAACTGCCTCATTCTGGAACGGACTTCCGAGTAGCGTCTTTCCCGAAAATTACAACCTATAGCGCTTCAAGTCCAACGTCCACCGTCTTCTCCGCACACGCACCACGTTGACTAGTATAGGATTTTCTTTTATAACATGTTCCTATTATATGCACGACTCTGGTAGACTTGTACACGATTCTTCTAGTTGCAAAATACTGTCTGCTAGAAATATATAGTTACACTTAAAATACATTAACTGTTATTCCACTTTAACATTTTGAAATATTTCTTTACACTTTTGGATGTACTGTGAATCATCAGACATTTGGGAAATTATGTCTTTCAATTTTTGGAAAATATCTGCATAAAATATTGCCGCACGAATCCAGGTACCCCATCTGGTCACGACAGGCTCAGGTGGTAATAGTACTCCGGAAAACGGAAAATTCTTAATGGAGCCTTTATTAATATTTTTTTCACATTTGTTATTAGGTTATTGACCAACGGGAAAGAAGCAGTAATAATTTCCGCAACCCTATTTAGTCCGTGAGCTAGACACATTAAAAAAAATTCATGAAATATTTTTAAATTCTGTCCTGCCTTTACCATATACGGTCCAGCATCGGACAACAGGACACAAATTTTATCTATAGGAACTGAATTCGGCAAAAAGAAATGTGATAATGCTTCTTGAATAAAATGGGTAACTGTAAGGTTGTTTGCTTTTACCAGTTCTTTTACAGCTATGAGGTAAGATTTTCCAGGTTCTTCTTCTGTGAGTTTTCCGACCATTAAATTAACTATGTAACGACCACACGAATCAGTTGTTTCGCCGACGACAAAATTTCCAATAGTTACTTCCATTTTCGTTCTTTATTTCAGCTAGCATGGTACCAAACACCTTTCCAACAAAGTTTTTTCTTAATGCTGATTCATCTGGAGCATTAAATTTTGAATATTTCTGCAGAAAAGGCTTTATTTGCGAGTTGGTCAGCTTGTTTAAAAGAATATTCGCAGCCAGAAATATTTTACACAGATCTTCGTTAAATTCTGACTGGCCATGGTTTTCGTTTTTAAGTCTCAAAAGACTGCTTCAACGTTGATTGAATGGGACCGGACCTCATCTTGTTAACCTTAGCAATGTGAGATCGCGTCTTAATGTGTTGGTCTATTTGGATTCTCTTCTAGCAGGAAACAACTTTTAAATAAAGTTTGCAAAAAACAGGCTCGCCGTTAAAAACAAGCTCTGAAAAAGGCTTAATCCACGAGGTACCTTGCATTTTCGACATAATCGCCACTTTCGTTTGCACTCTCACTTTTTTTGGGCGTACAATACTAACTGTGGCTATGACAAACGACAATCTCAATAATACTGGTAAATTGTAACAAATGTGAACCAATAAATAATTTATAGAGGGTATAAGGTACTGGTAAAGAAACTCTAATTAAAACATCTGGTTAAAAAATGCACAGGCTTATGCAATTTCTCGATAAAAGAATCGTTTATTACTATATGTACTTTACTAGCCTATTTATTTGCCCTCTTAATGAAATCCCAATCTAAATCGAGATCAGGTGTTCAGGCGCTGCCGCCTCTGCACCGTTCAGGCGGCGTGGCAGCGGGAGGCCATAAAACGTAGGAAAATGTCAGAAAGCCCAAAACATGCTTGGATATGTAATAGTCCTTAAAATATGCATTTCTCATTCAAAAAAACAAAAAAAACATGCAAATATGCATATATATGCAAAATATATAAAATCCGGTCTTTAATAATGACAGTAAGTTAATATCATCGAACTAAAATCGTTTTTTTCCCCGCCATATAACGGACATGGTCAAAAAATATGTCAATTATTGTCACAGCATGCATAATGTAAACCAGGAGTTGACTATGATTAGGCACCTGTGTAGTGTGCGTTATTATAACGTACGTTAAAATTATCGTTATTATTCATATATAAACAATCTAATATAATCAAAAACATAACAAAGAATTAGTATTTAATATTACAAACATGATATCAGTTATCGCCTGTTTTTTTATCGAGTAGGAGGGAAATGCGCAATTCTTATTTTATTTAAGACCATATCATATCTCACTTATGTATAGGGGCTTATCATAATAATGTTTTCATAAAAATATCAATTTGTGAGCACATTTATGCAATATTTTAAAATAGGACAAAAGTGATGTCGTGAGAATTCGGGGAAACATTTGGGTGATAAGGAAAACCACACGTTTTTCTTATGAAATCATTATATTTGACGTTAGAAAATAAAAGGGCCATAGATATAGACAGAGTGTAATATAAGATATGTAAAAATGTTATTTCATCTTCTAAGAAAATATGAGATAAGACAAAGTCGATGGATTTGAAGGAAACCCTAATATGGTTTGCCAAACTAGCCCAAACTATATGCTTCAAGTATTTAGTACACCGCCCACTATAGTTTGGTTCATTATTTAGGCACTATCTGCTGGTCCAAAAAGACATCCCCATATGGTGTCTGTCATCCACTAAACGCTGGAAACTTCTTTAAAACAGTACCGGTTTTTCCTTCTTTGTTCCATTTTTTTATTTTCAAAGTTATCTTCTTCATTTACTATTAAAAATAAATGTCTTTATTAAGTACGCTAGATCTCGCCTTGGAATGTTGTTTATCCTATCTAACTTATTGTTTTCTATCTTTCCGACATCCTGAATTAAACTCCAGCTGCTAACTGATCGGCAGTCGTTTCTTGCTTTAATATTGACAGTCTCTTCGTTTTTAATGCATCAGTATTTCCAAATCTTCTTTTTTTTAGCCTATATAGGTACATCCACTCCTGAATGTAGGCCTCTTCCAGTAGCTTCCATGTCCGTCCGTCTAGGGCAGTTTGAAGCCAGTTTCTCCCCGCTAATCTCTGGATGTCATCCCACCTTCGCTTTTGTGGTCTTCCTGTACATCGCTTTGTGACTCTTGGGCGTCATATTTCCAAATGGATCTTATTACTTCCTAAACATTAATAAATATTAACACACTCGTATAACTCTTTGCTTGCTGTATAAGATGACCTAATATTTCCAAGAAGATACCACTTGATGGGTCATTCTCCCTCCAGATTTTAAACTTTGTTTTCAAATGAAGTAATGAATCCTAAAAAATGTACCCCTATTTTTGTAATTTTGTGTATTAAATAATGTAAAGAATATTATTATTGGAGTCACCGTTATGTTGCAATTATAATAAATATATTTTTACCGGAGGACTTTTTTCTCCTCCCACCACAGAAAGCTAAACTGTCAAGTGCGAGATTTTGTATGTGTCACGCATTTTTTTGTAGATAATTTGTTGGCATTTATTACTGTAAATTTACCGTTACAAAACTACAGGTTACTTGCTCATTAATTCTCATTATTTCTAGTTAAGGAACTTCTGTGTCTCGGTCAGCAGCAATATGTCCTGGCATGACCACATCGCTAACCTCGGAAAATCAGCCTCGCAAAAGCTTGGTGCGCTATTTCATAACAAAAAACTGTATACACCGCAGCAGCTGCTCTTATTATACAAAGCGCAAATAAGACCGTGCCTAGAATATTGTTCACACATCTGGGGTGCTGCACAGAAGCACACCCTAAGGCTGCTGGATTCCATTCAGAAGAGAGCTGTGCGTCGGCGATCCGGGGTTGACCCGGGATCTGGATAGGCTGAAACCCCACATACATGTGGCCGATATATCCTTGTTTTACTGATATATTCACAGCAGATGTTCCAGGATTTGGCTCGCCTTATCTCGCCCCCAGCAACGCCTGTCAGACAAAGCAAATGCCCTATTTCTAAAAACAGAGACAAAACAAGTTTTGATTCCAATTTCAATTCTTTTTAAGCTGCATTATATATTATGATTATGCATATTAATTAGTTTAGATATACTCATAGTCATGGTCAATTATACTTTATCGTCCATGAAAAAAACAATTCCATTGGCAAAGCAGGAACTTAAAAGTAGAACAATCAATAAATCAATAATCAACAACACAATAATATACATACACAAGTTATAAACACTTAGACAAACAGAATGCCCATCCAAGCAATACATCTATTCACCCAGAAATGTAAAAAGAGAAATTCTTAAAATTACCTAGACTATAAAACACAACCCATAGTAGTCTTCCAGACTGTAAGGTATTTGCAATAAAAAAATCCCTTGCACCATACGGATTAGTCTATAATTTTTAGTAGTCTTAAGATCATTATTCAGATGATATAAAAAATATGGAGTACTTTGTTAAAGTAGACTTAGGTCAAATCACAGAATATTGCCGCAACAGCCTCGCCGCCATTTAAGCCTAGGTAAACTAGATGGAGCAAAGAGAAAATGATGTCATCTGTAATTGTCCCCGAGAGAAAGTCAAATTGGACAGGATTTAATACTTTGGCATTCTCCAAAAGTCATCAATCTCTTCTTTACCATCTTCTCAATGACCTGGACAAAAGGCAAATGGGACGAAAGCTGTAAGGATTAACCCTATCACCTCCTTCAAACAGCGGAACAGCAACGGCAGCCTTTAGACAAGTTGGGAATTCGCCCAGCGCAAAAGATTGGTCAATGGGGAACTTGCATAAAAATTAAATTTGAAAAATATTACTCACAAACATAATTTAATACTATTAAAAGAACCCCAGTTCACAAAAAAACTATTTTTTTAATTTTGGATAATAAATATAAGCAAATGAAAACTGCATAATTCAAATTATTCTTGTAACGCGCCATTCTTGGCTGGGACCGGTTGTGACGTCAAGTAGCTCGTTTGTCATCGCGCCTGACGGACGGCAGAGCAGGGAACGTCTTAGCTTCCATTATTATTATTAATATTAAAGCACAGATTAAAGTACAAATCAACACAAATTATAACAAACACCCTGGCAATTCAACGACAAGCAGTAATAAACGTAAATATTTTAATACTTGTGGCTGCCGATGCCATACTGCCTTCACTGACATTTTAAGATAATAATATGTCAATGACTGCTTTCCGATCGAACGAGCGGTGTGACGTCACGTGTCGTTTAAAATGAGTAGCTTGCGGTCACAACTTTAACTGTTTATTGCAAATTAAATATTGCGATTTGAGGGCTGATATTTGGTGTGTGCTGTCTCAATAGGTAGGCAAATATATTAAAGAAATAAAAAAAAAATGGTCAAGTTCCCTATTGTACATGCAAGTGCATGCAGTGCAGGCTCCGCCAAGCATTCCAAAATTCTCACAGAGATTCCATCATCACCTGTGTAATTCCTGTCTGCTATTTCAATAAAAATCAACTTTATTTCTTCCACATTTCTACTTTCCAGAGTGAAAATTTCAGGAACGTCATCCACCAAATAATTCATGGGATCCCTCTCCGAATTCAAACCTGAAGTCATCTGTCCCCTATCGTACATTTATTTTCACGTGCAGTTAGGTAGCTGTTTTGAGTAGCTACCTACTTTCTAAAGTAGACTCATAAATGCACGAAGAAAAGCTACTCCATTTCCATTAGTTAAATATTTTGAAAAAGTAGCTAAGTTAGTATCTTAACTAGTTTGTAGCTAGCTAACTGCCCAGTTCCGACAATAACGCATATAAAACCACAAACTAAGTAAGAACGCAAACTAAAGTTAGTAAGTCGATTACATAACTTTCCTTTAATATTTTTAAAATTGTATAGGATATATGTATGGTATACTCTTAGAGAATGAAACGCAACAATAAAATATAATTTCCATAGTATCTACCAAACTTGTGTTTACTTGTTTAGTTTCAATTATTATCGCGTAGAAAAACGTTACGTATATATTTATTGCGAACAAATGTTATTAATCAGCCAAGTGCCTGATATCGGTATTTGCCGGATTAAAGGAATTAAAGTCATACTACTAAGGCTGCATGCTCACATATAACAAAAATGATAGAAAACTCGACCTATCCAGATAAATTAGCACCCTCAAATGAAAAATCAAGCCATATTCGATATTTTTCATGCCTTGCACCGACATTTAAATTTGCTATCTATAAAAACCAATATTATCTTAAAAACAAATATGAACTTCGTTGACTGTTTTCTTTAAATAATGAACCAGCCCTAAAAAGTTATAAATATAATGATGCCATGAGATTCCTTACTTATTATGTACGTACAATGATAAGATAACTGAAATACAAATGCAAATATTGTAATTTAGAGCAATGAGTAAACTTGGAATTAAATATATTATCAATCATACTTATCTTTCAACAAAGTTTGGATGCTTGGAATTGTACGATAATTCTCAGAAATAGAAATGATACAAAATTTCCATAGGAAAAAAACTGCTCTCTTAATATTGT
Source organism: Pissodes strobi (assembly GCA_016904865.1). NCBI lineage: Eukaryota > Metazoa > Arthropoda > Insecta > Coleoptera > Curculionidae > Pissodes > Pissodes strobi. The sequence continues at coordinate 106,382 of MU185364.1, forward strand.
ATCACGTATTCCTATGCACATTAGTGCATAGGCAGAGATAGTACCTTATGTTGGGGAAACACCCCAACACGTGTATAAACTATCGTTTTTCACCGTATAATTTGGTGATAACACGCTGTATGTATGTAGAATGAATGAGCCGTAATTAAACACAGAATAGATTTATTTCACTCCGGGTGCAACCCAATTTGTGCATTTAAATTAGCATATGCCAGTTCTTCAAAACCCCTTAGTTCAAACCTGGACGGACGATCCCTTAATTCGAACCTGTGCTGTTAGTGTAATAGATTACAGTAGAGCCAACTTTCACTCGGAAATGAAATCGTTCTTAATCGTTTTTAATTCAATATATTTTTGTCTCAAATCAGCATTCTGAAAATAGTCTGTCAAAGAAAGAAAGAAGATGTTTTCCCCCTCTCAGATAAAAACCGACGTAGCTTTCCCGCGTTATTGTCCCTCCCGAAATCGCAAGGAAGAAAGACCATATTTCAGTTCAGTTAAAACGTTCGCTCGAATAGCAGTAAAACGTGCTGTTCTCTGGCCAAAAGGTCAAATTTCTTTTTGGGCCAATTTCTCTTGTAGGCATAAATATTAGAGAATATTTAGTGCACCTCAGTTATCTTTGTCCAAGGTTGGACAAAGACCTCCTTTTGAGCTTTTTTAAGCAATTCTTCGAAGTCAGAACGATAGCGTCCCCTTTGGAAAATGGAACATAAGATGGCGGAAGGCTGATTGACATTCCTGATCAAATTTCTGTAAGCAAGGTTAAAGCTGGATTTAAGGTTTCCGTAAACACAAAAGTTAAGTTTGGAAGATAACTAAGTTAAATCAAACAATCAAGACTTTTTAGTAGATATTTCTAATTTTAAGAAACCTTTTGTAATATTAGTTTTATGATTGAATGGACGAAGACGAATGCCTGCAATTCTAAGAATTGTATATATAATTTCTATTTAACATAGAAAACGCTGTTTATTTATATCTATAATATTCAAATGCAATTTACACCTGCATTATTAAAGTGAATTAAACCGACTACATGTTTCAATTCTTCTCACCACCCTACATTCATACAGTTAATTAAAAGTGGTTAATTAAGATACCACACCCTTCTTTATGGTTTTAAACAATAATAAAATCACTTGTTGATCCCGACCATAAATTTGGTACTATCTAGCCGGATATTTTCATAAATTTAAAAATAAATTTGCTCTCCGGATCATAAATTTGATCCAGTCGAGCCGGATAGTTAAATTCTTTCTTTCAAGGTCCTTCGAAAAATATTGGATTGAAACGTGTATAAAGGGATATAAATATTTGATTTGATTCGTTGTCATATTGATGTAGTTAGTTATTGTTTACTGTAAATTGAATTAGGTATTTACTGTAACTCTTTGTCGCCCCATTTATTTGCGAGTTGATGGACTTCTGCACCTCGAAGAGCTGTAGATACACTACCAGGGCTGCTCAAAAAGTGAAAGACTTTCGTGGTAAGTTGTACGAAACTCTGTAATTGGCTGTTAAATAAAAACTTGTGTACTGTGTTTATTTCCTCATTGATATATTGTTATATGCACTGTTTTTTATGTTGTGTTGATATATTGCATTTATATTGATATTTGTATATTTTTTTGTACTGTGTGTTTTAAAAATATTTCACAATGACGTATGAACAATTAAAAGCTCAACGAACCAGTGTCAAGGGTCAAATCACACGAATCAGAAACTGGATGCATGCTAATGCAGACAAAGAAAAGAAAGTTAAACATTTTGCTTTAAGACACGATGGATTAGAAGTTGTCTTCAGTAAGTATAATCAAATACAAGATTTGATTGAATGCATGCCTGCTGATGAAACACTTGACACTGAAGTTCGTGAGGACATGGAACAAACTTGCTATGATGTGTTGGTTCAGATACAAGAATGTATTGAAAGGTTAACTCCACCCACACAAGTTGTTCCAAATTCTCAAAGTGTAGTTCATCAGAGCTCCCCTCCCCCTTCTGTAAGATTACCAGAGATAAAGATCAATCCTTTTAATGGTAAAATTTCTGAATGGAACTCTTTCATTCAATTGTTTGATACATTAATTACAGACAACAGTTCACTAAATGACATACAAAAATTTATGTACTTAAAGTAATTTTTGAGAGACGAACCCCTAAAGATCATTGAAAGCTTACGAATGATAACTTTGAAGTTGCAATTAACTTATTGAAAGAAAGATACGAGAACAAATTGTCAGTAATTAATGCTCATTTCATCTCGATATTAGAAATAGACTCTACTGTCAAATGTACTGGTCCTAATTTAAGACAATTTGTAACTGATCCAAAGAAAAATCTTGATTTAATAAATAATCTTAATTATTCTTACAAAGATCTCTGGGAATTTCTCTTAATTTATTTATTTGAGAGAAAATTAGATTTTGGCACTCGTAAAGCATTTGAAACAGAACGAGATATAAACATGTTGCCAAACCTCACTCAATTTCTTGATTTCTTACACAAAAGGTGTACTATACTAGAAAACTTGTCTTCTGGAGAATCTGTGAAAAAATTAGAAAGATAAGCTTGCCTGATAAGCAAAATTTTGTTCAAAGTAAAAAACTTTGCTTCAACTGTCTCGGTACTAGTCACTCGAGAAGTCAATGTACCTCAACTAAAGTATGTTCTTTGTGCTCTCAAAAGCTTCATACCTTTTTACATCTCTCAAGTACACACACCTCAAAATGGTTCTAATCGCCAAGGTGCTCCCCCTTTCCGAGATAATGGTTTTAATAATCAAAACTCAGCAGCCCAAGGTAGCCAAAATAGTCAGCCTATAAATAGGCACCCTCTCAATACTGGTAATAGAAATCAGTCAGGTCTCTTTCAAGGGCGTGGCACACTGCCGCCTCAAAATAGAGGATTCCCTTAAAATAGAGCCCCCCCCTTTTAATGCGAATGCATAAAATCAGGCACAAGGTGCAAATTCTCTGAACTTGTCTACACTTTCAAATAATAACTCCCATGTTTTGTGAGCCACTGCCCGTGTAACTCTTTTTGCTGCTAATGGACGTCCTGTTCAAGCAAAAATTCTCTTAGATTCTGCCAGCCAGAATTCTTTCATAACAAGTCAGCTCGTAGAAGAGTTGAACTATGTTCCCTATAACAAATCACTTAATATAAGTGGCATTTCTCAAGGTAGCATGAAGTCAAACAAGATGGTTGATTTGAGGCTATATTCTAATGTGTATAATAATAGAAGTTTTAAGTTGACTTGTGCTGTACTCACCAATATAACTTGCAGGCTTCCGCAAGTCCCCATTGATCAAAATAAAATCAATATCGCCAATTACTTTAGGTTAAGTGACCCCTATTATGCTTCCCCATCAGACATCGATATGTTGATCGGTGCTGATCTGTACTATGATCTGATTTTAGATGGTATATATAAATTAGGTAAGAACCTCCCTGTATTGCAAAACACTCATTTAGGATGGGTAATTGCAGGAATTGCCCCTGTTACCAATTCTCGTGTGAACAATCGTTCAACTCATATCAGTGTTTATAACCCTGCACGTAGAGACGTGTATGATGGTGTTGCTCTGTGTGTTCAATCCTCTGAACAAAGCTCCCTCAATGATCTAGTTGAAAAATTTTGGAATATTTTACATGTCGATGATGAACTTGCTGAAAGCATTTTTAAATCCTCCACTATACTTTTAGAAAATGGATCGTTTCAAGTTGATCTACCCCTCAAGTCACCTTCTGAGCATAAACGGCTAGGTGACTTTTTCTCCATTGCTAAGAAACGGTTTGAAAATCTGGAAAAGAGATTTCAGAGGGATCCCGTGTATTTTGCTGAATATCAAAAATTCATAAATGAATATTTAAACATGACCCATAGAAGATTGGTTCCTCTTGCATTGACTAATGAAAAATCTGAAAATAAATATTTCCTACCTCACCATGCTGTGATAAGAGAGCACATCACTACAACAAAATTGCGTGTAGTGTTTGATGGTCCATGTAGAACTACTACAAAACTATCCCTGAATGATGTCACGCTTAAAGGTTATCAAGCACAACCTGATCTCTATGACATTCTGTGCAGATTTCGCTCTTTCAAATATGTGCTGACGTCGGAAATTGAAAAAATGTATCGGCAGATCAAAATCAACCCCACCCAAACCTTTCATTTGAATATTCTCTGGAGAGATAATCCTCAAGACTCATTGCAATGTGTAGAGTTGTTGACAGTGACGTATGGGACAAATTGTGCCCCATTTCTAGCTACCCGTGTATTGAATGAGATCGCAATCACAAATGAAAATGAATTTCCTCTCGCATCGCAAGCACTGCTAAAGCAGAAAGATGTACGCCTTTCAGTCAATTTAATGACTTCAAAATCTCGTGTTGCACCATTGGAAGTGGTCTCGCTCCCTCGACTTGAACTTTGTGCAATGGTTCTGTTGTCTCGTTTAGTGTCAAAACTCCTAAACATATATGAAAGTAGATTCACTCCTGAAACTGTACATTTGTGGACAGATTCACAAATTTCACTCTGTTGGATAAAGTTCCATGCTTCCAAATGGACTACTTTTGTGGCTAACAGAGTTGCTCAAATTCAAGATTTAACTTTAAATTTTAATTGGCACCATGTCAAGTCAGCTGACAACCCAGCTGATCTTCCCTCCCGAGGAAAGTTACCTCAAGACATTTTAAACTGTGATTTATGGTGGCATGGCCCTCCGTTCTTGCAAAACATTGAAACTGATTTCTCAGCCTTTGACAAGGACATTCATTTGGATAAGTTACCTGAAGAAAGAAAGGTGACGCTCGTGAATATTGCCAATGTTAAAAAATGTGATTTTTGGAATGAACTATTCTCTAAGTTTTCTAAGTTTCTCTCGCTTCAACGAACTGTTGCATACATGCTCCGATTTATTCATAATTCATCTCACCCGACCGGGAAATATATACGTCCTCTTTCTGTTCAAGAATTAACAAGTTCTTTAACTTTAGTTGTTCAAGTTTTGCAAGCCAAATATTTTCTGCAAGAACGATTTGAACTTATAAACGAACGTCCAATAAGTAATAAAAATCTGCTCAGTCTCAAACTTCAAATTGATGAGAATAGAATTATTCGGGTAGGAGGAAGATTAGAAAACGCTGAAATTGCTTTTGAGCAAAAACATCCCATTTTACTTCCCTCTCACAACTTGGTAGTTGCAATGATGTTGAAACAAGAACATGAACGGTTGGGACATGCTGGAACTCAAACTGTACTGTCAAATTTCAGATTAAAATATTGGCCTCTGAATGGACTTCGTGAAACGATGAACATTATACGAAAATGTATCACTTGCTTTAGATTCAGAGCACAGCTTGCTCAGTAAATAATGTCTGATCTACCGAAAAGCAGGGTAGAAATCTCTCGTCCCTTTGTTAGAACTGGTATTGACTACGGTGGCCCTTTTCTCATAAAGTCCTCCAAATTAAGGAAGGCACCTCTCACAAAAGCTTATATCGCTGTTTTCGTTTGCATGGCTACCAAAGCAATACACATCGAACTTGTCACTAGTCTAACAACAGAGGCATTCATTATGACTCTTAAAAGATTTATTTCTCGAAGAGGAAACCCCTCACAGATCTTTAGCGATAATGCTACTAACTTCTTAGGAGCAAAAAATCAGCTCAAGGAAGTGTATGAATTCTTCAAAAATAAATAGAACTCTAATGATATCATAGAGTATTTATCAACAACCTTAACAGAATTTAAATTCATTCCTCCACGTAGCCCACATTGGGGTGGAATATGGGAAAGCGCTATAAAAAGTGCAAAATATCACATTAAAAGACTTGTCGGCAATGCCAACATCACGTTTGAAGAATTTTACACCATATTAACCCAAATAGAGGCAATCCTCAACTGTAGACTTCTTTGCTCACTTTCAAATGATCCTAATGATATTAAGTCCTTAACGCCAGGACATTTCTTGATAGGTACAAGCTTAACAGCATTCCCTGAAAGAGACTTGACAGAAATGCCTGAGAACCGTTTAAAATTTTGGGAAAGATGTACTTTTGGAAACGTTGGTCTGTTGAGTACTGTACTCACCTGCAAAATCGCCCTAAGTGGATGAAAACTCTTCCCAATTTAAAGGTCAATGATCTAGTATTGTTAAAGGAAGATGGTTGCCCTCCTCTAAAATGGCCCTTAGCTCGAATAATTGAGATCTTACCTGGAAAGGATAATAAAGTAAGAGTAGTTAAGATTAAGACTCAAAATGGAATCTTTGTTCGTACCATAACCAAACTTTTGATTATAATGTAGTTGACATTATAAATGTTGCACTTTGCGAAGTGCACTCTTTATGAACACGCGTTGTTTTCAGCGTGTTTAAAAGAATTTCCAGCATGTTAAGTAGCGTGTTTTAAGATTCTGCGTGTCTTATTAGCCCAAGCGGTGTTGCCGTCGTTCCCTTTAATTCTTAAAGAAGTATTCTTTTGTTTTTTGTTCTGTAAATAGATTGTGTTTATTTCTCAGTTGGAGTGTTTACTCTCTCTTTCTCGTTAATGAAGATGGGATCTTCATGGCCGGGGAATATGTTGGGGAAACACCCCAACACGTGTATAAACTATCGTTTTTCACCGTATAATTTGGTGATAACACCCTGTATGTACGTAGAATGAATGAGCCGTAATTAAACCGCCGTAATAGATTTATTTCACCCCGGGTACAACCCAATTTGTGCATTTAAATTAGCATATGCCAGTTCTTCAAACCCCCTTAGTTCAAACCTGGACGGACGATCCCTTAATTCGAACCTGTGCTGTCAGTGTAATAGATTACAATAGAGCCAACTTTCACTCGGAAACAAAATCGTTCTTAATCGTTTTCAATTCAATATATTTTTGTCTCAAATCAGCATTGTGAAAATAGTCTGTTAAAGAAAGAAAGAAGATGTTTTCCCCCTCTCAGATAAAAACCGACGTAGCTTTCCCGCGTTATTGTCCCTCCCGAAATCGTAAGAAAGAAAGACCATATTTCAGTTCAGTTAAAACGTTCGCTCCAATAGCAGTAAAACGTGCTGTTCTCTGGCCAAAAGGTCAAATTCCTTTTTGTTGTATGCATAAATATTAGAGAATATTTAGTGCACCTCAGTTATCTTTGTCCAAGGTTGGACAAAGACCTCTTTTTGGGATTTTTAAGCAATTCTTCGAAGTCAGAACGATAGCGTCCCCTTGGGAAAATGGAACATAAGATGGCGGAAGGCTGATTGACATTCCTGGTCAAATTTCTGTAAGCAAGGTTAAAGCTGGATTTATGGTTTCCGTAAACACAAAAGTTTAGTTTGGAAAATAACCAGGTAAAATCTCTCCCAGTTGAAGACAGCTAAAGCAGTCAAGGTGAAAGGTACGCTGTGTGAAAGTTGCTAAGTTGGAGAACGAAAAGTATTAAAATAAGAAAGATAAAAAACTCATTTTTAAATCAAACAATCAAGACTTTTTAGTAGATATTTCTAATTTTAAGAAACCTTTTGTAATATTAGTTTTATGCTTGAATGGACGAAGACGAATGCCTGCAATTCTAAGAATTGTATATATAATTTCTATTTAACATAGAAAACGCTGTTTATTTATATCTATAATATTCAAATGCAATTTACACCTGCATTATTAAAGTGAATTAAACCGAATACATGTTTCAATTCTTCTCACCACCCTATATTCATACAGTTTATTAAAAGTAGTTAATTAAGATACCACACCCTTCTTTATGGTTTTAAACAATAATAAAATCACTTGTTTATCCCGATCACCTTATATCTTTTATACATTAAGTTGTTAGGTAGATGACAGCCAGTTCGATAGGGAATTCCTAGGAAAAAAACTTTCTAAATAATTCTCTGCTCTCTGGCGGGAAAATGAATTTTTACGAAAAAATGTAAAAAAATCGATTTATAGGTATAACTTCCCTTGAATTTTTTTTTATAAATAAGCTGAATACTTGACGAGAATGTGCGCCAAAAACCGTTCAAGAGGCTACTTAATAAATTGTGATATTTTTTATACAGAATGGTCCAGTTGAATTAAAACTTTTTGCAATTTCTAGCTTTGACACTAACAAGAGATATAAGCCATTTAAAGTCTTATTTAAAAGTACGCCTTGTCAGTCTCTATAATAAATTAAATCGAATAATCATTTACCTAACTGTCAAGTTTATAATAAATATGTATTGTAGTACAGTAAACCTCGAGAATATAGGCTTTAATAAACTAAGAACACAAATACTGACACTAATATGGCAATATTACAACTATTTACCAGTTAAGGTAATTAAGTAGGTAACTAATATTAAGGTAAACAATAGTGAATATATAACATTCATCCACGCTTAGTTTCTTATAAAATCTAATAGTTATGAAGGTGATTTTCTTTGACGAATAAGGCGATCCAATTTTCATTAAATTCTTTACTATGTTGGAGTTTGGAACCTTCGGCAACACGCACTAAAACGGAATTTTATCCACAATACCGAAACAGAATTATTGCACTCGACATGCGTTTCGCTAACCATGTTAGCATCATCAGGAGATGATTAAAACTAAATTTATAACTCTACCTAAATCGCTTTTATACTAAATTTTTTCTTAATCAAGCGGAACCAAAGGAAACAATCCTGGAATCCCACTATACGGAATAAGCCGTCTATTTTTATTTAAACTATTCTTACATTTAATAATTTCCATACTTTCATATGCGTCTAATAATCTCCTATCAGTTATATTATGAATTAATTTTAAATTTTTATTTGTTATTCTATGCTTATTATCAAAAGCATACTCGGCAACACTTGAGTTTTATGTTCTACCATACTTTAAATGAGCTATGTGTTCCTTCAATCCCTCGTTTTTTTAGATTAAATTCTTTGAAATATTCTTTGTTCGTATTGTCAAAGTCTTCCCTTTGTCCCTGGGCATCTGTCTGATTCTGTTTCTGTGTCTGCTAAGTTGATTGGGTCATCAGAAATCTGCTATCATCGATTTGTTGTCTATAATTGAATGTCATCTCTAACAGCTAATTGTTCTAGTAGTAGAAGATTACCTCTAGGGGAGCCAACTGACAAGTTGATACCGTAGTTTCATTTCCACTTGATAATCTAATATGAGCGTAATCTGAGTTTGCTTCTAATAGTTCGAGTTCTTCCACACTTCACATTGTCCATTATCTTGTGGATTGGAGGGCGTAGTACAACTGGTGGAAATTCCATGAATGACTTTAGTTCTTTAGACATAAAAGATGTACCGCTATCTGTATGTATATAGAACGGGGTGCCAAATGCTGAAAAAACGTAAGTCAGACAG
>MU185365.1:0-39435 GCA_016904865.1 Pissodes strobi
CATAAACATTTGGAAGACCTTATCAAATATACAATGTTAAACATAGTATGGAAGTGTTGATAAAAACACATTTCTCACGTTGTTCTGTTAAAATATCGTATTTTTGAATAATAGAATTTTATAATAAAATTGATTTCTTATTTATTATCTATATTTATATTAACTTGATGAATAAGATCATAATTTTAGGTCTCCATGCTGTTCTTCTACTGATACGGACTGTGGCTGAAAACGACGCATTTGCTCGGCTGGCACTATGTGAGCACCCTGGGTGGTCTCCGTTAACCATTCTTATAGGTAGGCAGTCAACAATTTATGAAAACATAAACTTTTTTTATGCACACTAGTACAGAAGGCTGCACAAAAATTAAACAGGCCTGCATTAGCTGTTACAATCAAATGAAAGCAGGACATATGATAAGTAATAATATGTATGACTTCTAGTATTTGTGACACTTCGGCTTCTGATTGAGCTCTCAGTGTTACGTTGGTCAATTTGCTATTTATATCAGTCACGTTGAATTGGATTTAAATTAAAGCCTGGCAACGGTGATATTGTGCAAATCCAAAAAAGTCTGTCTGTTCTAGCAACAAGATCTCGGCGGGCACTGTCATTCTTCATTTGTATCGCCCGAGGAAGGGCAACTTCTTTAAGGATTTTGTTCTGATATTTGTTAGCTGTCAAATGGCTATTACATAAAAGAGATCAGTTTAACACTCAATCTCGATTCCACGTCGCCAACTGTTTTGCAGATGTAATGTAGTGAAACAGAAACATTTGATTGCCGACAATAAATTACTTAATGCATATATTCCAGGTTAATTATTGTCTATCAGGTTCCTGTTTTGAATGTTTGAACCGTACCGAAACTTAGTTAATATTTATACATTCTTTTATCATGCCTCAATTAGTGTTTTGTAAGGTATAGGTTTGGGTTTTTTTTTATCCATGGTAAACATAGCAAAACTAAACTTTTACCCACTTGTGACAAAAATAAATTGAAATCTGAGAAGGTTTGTTATCAGAAACTACTTGAATCATACGTATTGTAAATCAATTTTTTATGGGCGCCACTGGTACCAACTTTAAAATGGATAGCGATTTTTAGTAGGTAACGTTAAGTGTCTACAGACGTTCAAATATTCGATCGTTTTCGTTTTTTTTTCTTTTTGTGTGTTAAAGCCCCTGTGTGTCTACTTTTAAATTCCTCCTCGCCCGATTTCTTCAGATTTAGAAATTTATAAAATGTTTGGTAAATAATTGTGTGTTTTTTTTTTAAGTTTAAATTGATGTGTGGTTCATATAAAGTAATCAGTAACTATTTGTTAAAGGGAATTATAAGGCACATGACTTTTTGAATCTTGTTTCTATCTGAATTAGTAACTGAGCTACAATTAATTTTATATTAATATGCCCCTTTCGCGTTAGTGCTATAATCAGTTTAATTTTTTAGAAGTAACTTAAACTTAACTTTGAGGAGCGACCTGTCTAATTTGCTTGTGCCTTCCCAAATAATTCCATAGATGTTTTGTTCAATTCGGTCCGGAGAACGAGCACGCCAATTCAGTCTGGTAATATTTTTTCTGCAAAAAAATTGCGGTCAGCGTTGTCCTGGACGAATATAAAATTTTGCCCGCTAATCCGCGAAAATGGACTGACAATCGGAATTAAACATCATCCAGATAATTTTGTTCTGTAACAGTTCTGTTTTGAAGAATAACAAGTGAAGTGCGGTAATTTCGATAGATCCCCACCCAGACAGAAACCGAGTTGCCACCAAATTGAATCTTTTTTACCATATTTTCTTCAAGAAACCTTTTCCCAGGCGTCTATACTCTTCTTCCATCATTTCCATGTCTCACTAAAAAGACAATTGGACCACCCTTGAGTTCCCAAATTAGAATGGTTTCTTGCTAAATCTAATCGATTTCTCCTGTGTTCTCTTGTTAAATCAATGCATTTTAGGACGTCTAGCTCTGAAACCATTTTCATATTATTGTTTCAGTAGACAATTCAATGCCATGAATGATTCTTTTTTTACGTCGAGTTGGGTTCTTTGGCCTCTTTGACAGCCTCCCCCGTGAGTTGCGTACGGCGAGCCTGTAGCTGGGTCCGTAGGCGAGTAATTACGCTTTGTGATTTTCTCACTTCATCTCCAACATGCTGTTTGCCCCATCAGGCTTAATGGCCTATCCATTTCTGATTTGTGCAATCGCTGATAAGGCATTTTATAAAATTACAATGCAAATAAACTAAAATGCTAAAAAAATATCACGTATGTCAGCCAGACGACAAACTTTGACACTAAGGATTAATATTTTTGTTTTTACAGCAACACATTGTTTTAAGAAATATTGTTACTTAAACATTTTCATTGTAATACATTTTATTACTTACAAGAATTATAACGAGACTCGCCATTTTGCGAAATTTTTAAATTATGTTTTAAAAAGCTTAGCGATTAACATGATTCGCGAAAGTTATACAATTTTGTTTTTGGAGAGTTGTTTATTTAATTATCTACCCTGTATATTAATAATTGCTAAATCTGAAGAAATCGGATGGGGAGGAATTTAAACGAGATCCACAGAGCTTTCACACTCAAAAAAAATTAAAATTAAAATAGATTGCAACATTCCTTGTAAGTAATGTTGCAAGCTCTAGCACAAATACAGTCTAATACATTTCTGCATCAATATTATTGCCATATGATACTACTCGTTCAGGACATAAAATAGTTTTACCGCTATCCTTTGGACGATTTTGATGTGCGTGTGTGGATATAAATATTAGTTAATATCACATATCTGCATCCATATTATTGCCATGTGATACTACTTGTTCAGGACATAAAATAGCTTTATCGCTGTCCTTTGGACGATTTTGATGTACGTGTGTGTATATAAATATTAGTTAATATGACATTATTTTTTAGGGCTTGTCAGCTGCTCGGTTCCGATTCTCTTAAAAGCTGATTTGTTGCTAACTCTTGCTTCTCTTTCCAAATCGAGCGAAAATGCTAGCCAAATGTGGGAGAACTTGGAGGCTTCGCAGATCTTGGTTACAATTCCTACTACATCTAGTTATGCACCTAGGTATCTGTTTTTTTTATTTCTAACATTGCAGAGTTTAAGTGAGCGGAACAATCAAGGAATTTAAATTGGCAATAAAATGACACATGCCATGTCATGCCATATTTTGACAACAGTAAAGAAAACCAACTCAAGTTAAAAGTCGGTCAATAATGGCTTATATTAAAACTAGTAGTGGAAAAACAAACTTTCAAGTATATAACTTAAGGTAGTTATAGTTACGTACATTGCTTAATTTTTTAATATAATAAGGAAATGCAGCAATAAGCTACATGAACCGATGCTACGCACGTCTATGTATGTATGTAAAACACGAATGAAAACAAATTATTTAAATGAAACATTTATGATTATTTTAGTAATCGAACCAAATGAAAAAAATTTTGGTGTGTGCTTAAGACAGAAGTGAAAACTTCAACAAGCGGGGTCATCGTTTGTCAGAATTTCGAGAATCCGAGCCTTCGTTGCAGAGATACGAGCGAAAAACGGTTTTCTCCCCAAAATCCCCCCTTAAATTAGAGCCCCGGCCCCCCCGTATGGTCCAAGGTGACCCCCATGGGGCGCACCTACCATAAAAGTGTCTACCCCGTATCTCTTCCCGTTCTACCGAAATTAATTATTTAAGTTTTTCCCTCTCCCCCCTCCTTTGGCCAAAGGGGAGGGGGGGGGGGGCAGTTGCAATGTGATCCTGGTAGATCGGCAGGGCTTTAGAACCTAACTCAAGACCAGACTCGTTTTGGACAGGCGCTGAATCCAAAGAATCAGCGGCCCCCCCCCTAGGCTATGGTCTCCAATTTTTATGCCATGCGCTACGTCTAGTATTCGAAGACGACGTATACGGCGTCAATACGCTACCCATAACTTCTAGCGGTCACTTAAAAAGGTGTCGAGGAGGTGATGGTTAGTCTATTCCATAAAGTTGGTGTGTCAAATTTAGTAAAAATAGATACGTTTTCGTCCAGGATCTTCTTTTTACCCCGGCTACATCCCCTAAAAATTTCCGCCCTCTACCTACACGGGAACATGCCAGTAGAAGGAGCGTTACGTTACATATCCCCCACAAAAATAAACGCAAAACGCGCCTAAAGAAGTTTTCACTTCAAAAATTTAATTTTTCGTATGACGCACTCTGTGTTTACGACTATACTGAATGCTTGCTGCTTACATGCTTTCTCATGATTAGTAGCTAGCGATAATATCTCCCAATTGTCTTCGGTTTCGGCTGCTGACGTTCGGCAATCTCCCTTTAAATTAGAGGCCCGGTCCCCCCCGTATAGTCGAATTTGGCCCCCATGGGACGCATCTGCCATACAAATTTCGACCCCATACCTGTTCCCGTTCTACCGAAATTAATTATTTAAGTTTTTCTTCTTCCTCCCCCTCGCCAAACGGGGGGAAGGGGTACAGGGTCCCGTTTTCGTCCAGGATCTTTTTACCCCGGCTACATCCCCTGAAAATTTCAGCCCTCTTACTATTCCGGAACGGTTTTTCCCCAAAAATCCGCCCTTAAATTAGAGCCCCGGTCTCCCCCGTATGGTCTAAGGTGGCCCCCCATGGGGCGCACCTACCATAAAAATTTCGACCCCGTACCTCTTCCTGTTCTCCTGAAATTAATTATTTAAGTTTTTCCTTCTCCGCCCTCCCCTGGTCAAACGGAGGGGGTACGGGGTCCCGTTTTCGTCCAGGATCATCTTGTTACCCCGGCTACATCCCCTGAAAATTTCGGCCCTCTACCTATACGGGAACATGCCAGCGTTACGTTACATATCCGAGCGAGACGCATGACGGCTCGGTCTCATTCAACCCCCACAAAAAAATGCAAAACGCGCCTAGAGAACTTTTCGCTTCAAAAATAGCATGGACAAATGCAGCACGCATTTCATGCGTATTCCACAATGTAGAAATAATAGCAGTCCATCATTCTAGTGTTTATTCAAAAAATCAATATGGACAACAATATTTGTTCTTATTTTAGTAAAAAGATACAGGTACCGAGAGATGCAGTTCACATTTAAAATTAAAAGTACTTTAATAGTTATTTGTGTATTTAGAGCGCAAAGTAATGGATTGCCGCTTGAGAAATAATGGTGTCTTTCGAAAACGGCAATCTTACTTTGCGCTCGAAAAACGCACAGAACTTTTTCTACTTTTCTACAGCCGCATTTTTTAAAATTAAATGCACATTTTTCTCTATACTTATTCTGAAATTTGCAAATGACTGTCAGTTTTGACATATTATATTCGGGCTTCGGGCATATTTAGAACAGGATTGCCAGCAACAAACTGTAACAAACACATGACTGTCATTTATTTATCTTCGGTTTCCATGACCATTCATAGCATACTCGACGGAAAAAGTGAGAATTTTCTTTTCCATGTTCGCGCTAGAGCGCAAAATAAGGATCCACGGCATTCGTCGATTTTGCGATTTCATTTCTATTTAGTAATTAGTTATTTTGCGCGCGGCTGTAAAAAAACAAATTTTTACCATAGTAGAAAGAAATGTTCCAATTTAGTTTTCTAATTATTGGTGCATTCAAGTAGAAAACTATTAAAATAAGGATAGTTTCAGTATGACATCAAAATTGAGAGAACTAATCTTTTTTTAGTAGGTATAAAGCAATTATTGTTGGAAAATGCTAAATACTTTATAAAATTTACAAATAATTGAAATATTAATTGGCATTCAAAATAAGTCATGGGTTAGTTTGGGTTAGAGAAATGGTAACTGATACAAAACTTCTCATTAGAAATTCTTGAAACCTTTGACGAACACAAATACTGGTTAATAATAATAATAAACGGGACTTGAATTGACAGTATAATAAAAGCAATTACATTTTTATCTGCAAGTTCTTAAGGTACCTGCATACAATACAAGCTAGATACTAAAAATTACAACATAAAAGTTAAATATTTATTTTAATACAACCCTTTTTGTTTCATTCCAGTAAGCCAATAAGCTACCCCATGTTAAATTATTGTCTCAATTTGGAAAGAGCTCCAAATATTAATTTTGTTTGCTAGTGTATTACCCAATTTTGATACCTATCGTATGATATAAGATTATAGTGTTAAAAATTAAGGTTTATAGTTAACTGCGCACAGGTCGATTAATTGAGAGTTAACTCCAGGTTGTTAATAATTACATTCTAAAATTTACTTTTTCGGATCCTTAACCCGGGGTAATTCAACATATCTTCATACAAACTCTTTGATCCACCGTATTTAATCAGAATTGAATAATATTGTACTTTATTCCTCTTGTTTTAATTATTATTTATTTAATTTTTTTTTTCAAATGCTTGAATATCTAAATTGTTTCCATTATTATATTATCTAATCCTTCCAAGTAAAAACGCAGTGGCCGCAGGAAGAATAACAATAGTTCTGCAGCAGATTGAAAGAGTTAGTAACTACACCTATCTTGGAACTATCAACGACAAGTGGGACCACTCACAGGAAATTCGATGCTGTATAGAGAACGCCATCGCCAGGGCGATATTCTTAAAAATGAGAAATGTTTTTAGAAGCAGGGATCTAACCTTCACAACGAGGATAAGATTACTGCGCTGCTATGTGCTCTCCGTTCTTCTGTACGGGGTAGAGTCCTGGACGCTGACTGAAGCTACAAGCAAAAAACGAGTCTTTTGAAATGTGGCTTTCCCGTAGATTGCTACGTATATCATGGACCGATCATGTTACCAACGCGGAGGTGATGAGGAGGATGAACAAGGAAAAGTAAGTACTTATCACGGTGAAGTCCAGAAAGCTCGAATATCTAGGACATATTATGAGGAACCCGAACAGATTCCAGCTACTTCAACAGATATTATAAGGAAAAATCCTTGGACAACGCGGACCAGGACGAAGAAGAATTTCATGGCTGAAAAACCTAAGAACATGGTTTGCAATGACCACCACTGGTCTTTTTCGAGCTGCGGTCAACAAGGTGATAATTGCTGGGTTGATAGCCAACATCCGGAACAGATAGGCACTCAAAGAAGAACAAGAATCCTTCCAAAACAATTTAAAACGCAAACATTGTTTTCTGATAAATTTTGATAATGATAAATAACTAAGAAATCATGTTAATACGTTTTTGCGATTAGTTATTTTTCACTTCGAATTTTGAGAAGATCCATGTTACCCGTTTTTTTCTAGTTCAGCATTGAAGTAACATTCCTTCCAGTTATTTTTCCGTTTAAAGCTTTTTTAATAACAGACATTTAAATAAACTACAGTGAAATACATTAATCTTTTTGGTGATCAAAAAATCTTTCAACCTCTAAAACGTCTATACGAATAACGGAACAGGTTAGATGCTAAATTACATGTGGTTGTATATTCTTGGCAGCAACAAACGTTTACAACTTTACCGTGTACTTTATGAAGGTTGCAAAATGGTAGGAGAGAATCGTCTGCAGAGAACCATTTTTTACAATTACATGAGTCATTGCTAGGGGGTGGGCAAATTAATCGATTATATTTTTAATGCATCGACTAATCGGACTAAAGATTAATCAACAAATCGAAATACTGATTATTCCAATTAATCGAAATTATCTAATCGATAATTGAAGTATTTGATTGTTTAATTATGCATTCGCATAAGCAAATGTGTGAGTTAGGATCGCTAAAACGACCTGACGGATCCTTTACGGAACTTGGCATAGAAAGGTTAGAGCTTCTAGCTAAGACTCATTTCCCAGGATGTTGGATTTTGCATAATGATGAGCAGGAACCTTCTTGGGGCCGATAATCGGCCAAAAACGGGCGACTGGATTGTCACCAAGAACATCATTAATGCATCAACAATTAAAAGTGCTATTCTATCGCTTCAGCCTTTTAAATTACCTGGTGAGGACGGGATATTTCCAGCACTGCTGCAAAACCGTCTGGAGGTATTGACACCGTTCTTAATTAAACTTTTTAGATCCAGCCTAGCGAGTAATTATATACCCAGCAGCTGGACTAAAATCAGAGTGGTGTATATCCCGAGGATGGGATGTAGGGAATCAACACCTAGCTCATGGAGACCAATAAGTCTGACCTCCCTTTTGTTGAAAAGATGCATGGAAAAGATATTCAGTATCTACACGTTGGAACGGGTGCACTTGGTGAGTATCCATTAAATGCTCACCAATATGTGTATCAGACCGGCAAATCTACAGAACTAGCACTAAACAACCTTGTCGGGAACATAGCACAAGCGTTAGAAGACAAGAATATCGCGGTGGGTGTGTCCTTAGACATTGAAGGAGCATTCAATAATTCATTACCAAACTCCTTATGCACAGCATTAGCTGAAAGAGGGGTTGAATAACGGATAAGGAACTGGATCGGCATTATGTTAAATTACAGAGTAGCCGCAATAACCCTACAGATTCAGGGCTGTTAGTTCTATTCCCGCCACGTCTGCCTTCATTGAAGGGACTTTTTCTCTAATGAACCAAGAAATGGTGTGAAAAAAGAAATGGGAAAATCTGAATCTAATAAAAATAAACTTTTAATTTATGCGAACCTAAATATAGAATGTAATGAAGTCGTCTATTAAGTGATTTGAGGTGAAAAGAAATTAATTTGTGAAGCAAAATCAGGGAAAAATTTAAAAAACAATCCATATGTTTTATAAACGAGTTTAATTTTAATCCCTATTTTAAGGCGTACACATTTTTTTCCCATGTACTATATTTTTTAGAGTTTCGTTTTGAAAATACTATATTCAATCCAAAAAAGTTTGCAATACTATATTTGGTGTTCAAAAAGAATATATCTCGCCAGCCTATAGATATGAACATTTTCTATAATAAAATATCCCCTAATAGTTAAGAGGCCTGTGCACCGGACCGCATGGTCGAATTCTAGATTTGCGCCTATCCATGCGCCGTATGTGGCAACGGTGTCATCAGAACGCTTTTGACCTTCACCAAACATGCAGTAAAGCGGGTAATAGAGGAACAAAGGAAGAGAGTATGAAATATAATTTGATTTTGGAAGAGGGTGGTGTTCCAGGAGCGGGTTTAATTTGTGTTTTTTTATTTAATAAATGAAGCGCGACGTTTGTAGGGGTTTTTATTGATACGAGGAAATATTGGTGGATAGAAAATTGTGTTTTTCAAGTAAACATAAGGTAACACGGCGAAAATGTCAGTAAATCATAAACTAGTTACTTTGTTGAATACCATTTTTTTTTGGAAATCTTCAAGTTTAATTTTATATACAATGTGTCCGTGAAGTATCGGATAAATTCAATAAAAACTCACCTATTCTTTTTTGCAAAAAACGCTGAGACACGTCAATTAGTATTTTTGATTCCGCATCTTGCAACATAAAATGTAAGTATACAGGGTGTCTTAAATACCGTGTGCCACTATTGCTATCTCCGAAACGGTAAGTGCTATGAGGTCGGTTAAATTAGAGAAAAGTTGCGTTTTTTTATACCTTTTCAGAATCCGTCTACAGTGTCGTCAAATTCCTGTTAGTTTCTAAGATACAGGGTGATTTATGAAAAATACCTAAAAATATTGTCATCTTGTCAAAGTCTATGTTGGGGTTTGGAACCTTCGACAACATGCACTAAAACGGAGTTTTATCCACAATACCGAAACATAATTATTGCACTAATTTTGTTTCGGTATTGTGGATAAAACTCCGTTTTATTGTCAAAGTCTATTCAAAACTTGACAAATTTCTGCTATAGCTTTTTACTGTTATTTGCATTTACTAACCATTTTAATTTTTAGATCTTGTTGTTCTTGACGACGGGGACAGATTTGATCCCAGAAACGTCAACAGTTCTCTTCTTTATAGGTTTTTTTTTTAGCTTCGTAAGGGTCACTAAACTAGCACTTGTGCTGTTTACATCCTGGAGCTAGAGCCGAAGAGGCTCCATCATATAGGAAAGATTAGTGCAGAAAAAGGCAACTAATTGTAAGTTAAACATGAATCCTCCACAACAATATAGAACCTATCTACATAAAAATATTTCGTCGATTATCACAAAAACTGTTCATTTTACACAGTTCAATTCGAAAGTATTATAGTTTTTTTCCGCTCTACAATATGGTGTCTTCAAATTTCACATACCGCGTTTCGTCTTCGGGCCACCATTATCAACTTAATTTTCTTAAGTACTGACCTGTATTTTTTATTTCAGATTTTAAGAGCTTTTGATGCCCCAAAACCAATGACGTATCTCACTCATTCGAAAGATTCATATTATTGGCACTTTCCATAAGAACATAATGTGTTAGAGAGAGACAAAAAAAGAGAATTTTGGTAGGAATTAAATAAAAAGTGTAAAAAGTATTTTTTCGAGTAAGTGCGATACGTCGTTGGTTTTGGGATACCAGAAGCTCTTAAAATCTGAAATAAAAAGTACAGGTCTGTATTTAACCAAATTAAGTTGATGATGGTGGCTCGAACACGAAACGCATCCGCCGGAAGTAAAATTTAAAGAGACTATTGTAGAGCGGAAAAAACTATAAAACTTTCGAATTTAAACTGTGTCTCGAAAATGAACAGTTATTGTAATAATCGACGAAATATTTTTAGGCATTTTTCATAAATCACCCTGTATCTTAGAAACTAACAGGGATTTGACGACACTGTAGACGGATTCTGAATGGGTATCAAAGAACGCAACTTTTCTCTAATTTAACCGACCTCGTAGCACTTACCGTTTCGGAGATAGCAATAGTGGCACACGGTATTTAAGACACCCTGTATAGAGTGTCCCAAAAAAGCATGACAGAAAAAAAATGCCTTTGTTAATGGAACACTACATATTTGGATTGTGCAAAGAATTCTAGACATATTTCATGTATAATATCCTATGCCTATCTCCAACTGTTTTTGAAATATTGACAGTGGAAAATCAACAATTTACCAATTTTGACAGCCTATAAAATCCAAACGGCTAAAGATAAAGCAAAATGGCTTGAACTTTGGATCCTATTGATGTGTAAACATCTTACGCGGCGGTATGAGGGTAAATCTCGGCAAATGGGACGGAAGTGGGGGGACGGATTGTGTAAACCGATTCTAGCCGCTAGATTATTATACAATTTTGAAATTTAAAATTGTTTTAAACGGGTTTTAGTCGATAATAGCACAGCTTATTTTTAATGGACAGTTGAATTTAAAATGAATTTTCGCTTCAAAATCCACGACAAATTCGTCCGAAGCCACGGCTATCATCCTAAAAAAGTCCGAATTTTCGGATTTTTATACAATTTTGCCATTTAAAATCGTTTTTAAACGGATTTTAGACGATAGAAAGCATATTATTATTTCAAGTTAAACGAACTGTCAAAAGTATTATTCAGATGCCCAGACGTTTAAAACAATATTGAATCATAGCCCTCTTCTAAAATTTGAAAAAGTTGGTTATTTCCCAAATCAAAGGACGTCGGCCCAAGATTACTAGATTAATAAGCTGTGTCCATATGTTGATGTTATTCCTGGTGGCATTAGATTTTCGTGTAGAATTTGTGCAGCGAATTAATCTACTCCGAAGCTGCCAGTAAGTATTATTAAGGAATCCTAACTAATATTATAAATGCGAATGTGTTAGTTTTTATTCTAAAAAATGTATAGATAACGGCCATAACGCGTTAAAAATACCAGTTCTCGTCCGATCATTGAAGTTGAGCAACGTCG
Organism: Pissodes strobi; assembly: GCA_016904865.1. Taxonomy (NCBI): domain Eukaryota; kingdom Metazoa; phylum Arthropoda; class Insecta; order Coleoptera; family Curculionidae; genus Pissodes; species Pissodes strobi. The sequence continues at coordinate 11,758 of MU185365.1, forward strand.
GGCGTGGTTAGTACTTGGATGGGTGACCGCCTGGGAACACAACCAACGTGCTGGTGTAATTTTTTTTACAACCGATGTCGTTATAGGATATGTTTGCACATCAGTCTCGAGTACTAGCAGACTCGCTCAATTTTTTTTTCATAAGCTAGTGTTTGACACTAACTTAAGGTTTAACCAAAGGTTAAATTTATCCGGAATTTCTTAACCTCTGGTTAAATATAAAGTTAGTGTCAAACGGTAGCTTATAAAAAACCAAAATGGGAAAGTGCAAACCATTTTACTCTATCTTTAGCCGTTTAGATTTTATAGTCTGTCAAACTTGGTAAATTGTCAATTTTCAACTGTCAATATTTCAAGAACAGTTGGAGATAAGCATAGGATATTATACATGAAATATGTCTGGAATTCTTCGCACATCCAAATATGTAATGATATACAAAGTATTCCATAAAAAAAACGTCTTTCTTGCTGCCATGCTTATTTGGGACACTCTATACACTTACATTTTATGTCTCAAGATGCAGAATCAAAAATACTAATTGACGTGTCTGAGCGTTTTTTTCTAAAAAGCATAGGTGAATTTTTATCGAATTAATCCGTTAGTTTACGGACACACTGTATAAGTAGAAAATGAAAATTCTACGTCATTTACTAAAACTCAAAAACACAACCTGTTATAATTAAGAATAAAAGTTAATATTAAATATTTTAATTACTTATAATCTTTTGTGGGTGTTTCTATAGGTCTATATTTTTAAAGGTGTTGATTTTTACTCGAAATTTCGGTCGTACCAGGGTAGAATCATTCTATAAAACAATTTTTGATGTGTAAACATCTTACACGGCGGTATGGGGATAAATTTCGGCAAATGGGACGGAATGCGTAAACCTATGTGGCATTATAACCCGTATGCATTGAGGAGTAAGCTAATCCAGGACGGCCGCGATTGCAAAGACTCAAATGGCGCTCCTAAAAAGCTAGCCGCTAGGGCGGTATTAGATTTTCATTATGTTATATTCGCAGTGTATTTGAATCCATAGCACAGCTTATTTTTAATAGACGGTTGTATTTGAAACAAATTTTCGCTTCAAAATCCACGACAAATTCGTCCCCACGGCTATTGTCCTAAGTAAGTCCGAAAATTTCTGATTTTTTTTTTTTCAATTTTGCCATCTAAAATCGTTTTTAAACGGATTTTAGACGATAAAAAGCATGTTTTAAATTAAACGAACTGTCAAAAGTATTATTCAAATGCCCAGACGTTTAAATCAATATTGCGTTATGGCCCTCTTCTAAAATTTGCAAAATTATTGACTTTCCCAAGTCAGAGGATGCCGCCCCAAAATGGCGGTAGTGAATAACCGGTGTCCATAGGTTGATGTTATTCCTGGTGGCATTATATCTTCGTGTCGAATTTGTGCAGTAAATTAATCCACACCGACTGAAGCTGCCAGTAAGTATTATTAAAGAATTCTAACTAATATTATAAATGCGAATAACTAATATTGCAAATGCGAATGTGTTTGTTTGTTTGTTTGATTTTTTTTTTGTACAGATATTTTCAAATAGTATAGTAAAGAACATAGGACACTTTAACCCGCGGCTTCGCTCGCGTTGATTTTTACGGTTAGTTTTATTCCTATTATTTATTTTGTTGAGGTTATATTTGTAAAAAGTTTTTTTTTCTTGACTTTGGGCATGCCTTGGGTCAGTTTTGTTTAGTTGCGCCCCTGTAGCGCGCGAAGGGCTATGCGTGAAGTGTAATATTAGACATTCTAATGTAAACGTTACAAATGTAAACATTATACAACGTACGTCAGGCGGTATCTGCGACGGGAATGTGTTTTACAGGCTGTAACCGATAGTGTAAAACGTGCTATTTTTAACGCCAGAATATAGGCAACCAATTCCAAATAACTGGTTGCCTATATTCAGGCGTTACGCGTCCTAAGGTGACATTAGGTTTTCATGTCGATGATGTCGATATAGGATATGATTACACATCAGTGTCTCGGGTACTGATTTTCTAAGTTTTTTCTCAACTTTTGCCCCCGGTTTTGACACTTTTATTTAATTTTTTCTCCTTTTTTTTCACCGTTTATTTCGCTGAAAACCGCTTTTCTCTAACTTCTTTTTTTTTATTATTTTTTTTCTTTTTTTTTTTTTGATTTAGAATACTTTTATTAACTTTCCAAACAATATTTTACTTTTTTTCTTATTTGATTTTATAACACTTTTATTAACTTTCCGAATAGCTTTTTGTATATTCTTATTAATTTTTTTTATTTCGTTTTATAAACCTTTTATTAAATTTCCGAACATTTTTTAGGATTTTTTCAATTTTTTCCCATTTTCAAAAATATTTGATTTTTTGCCAGTAGCTGAACTCCTTCGCCTTTTTTCCCCCGAAAATGATAACTTTTTTTTTATTAATTTTTTTTATTATTTCGTTTTATAATACTTTAATTAACTTTCCGAACAATTTTTTATCTTTTTTCAATTTCTTTCCCATTTTTTTTATAATTTTTGGGTGTGGGGGGGGGAGGGGGGTATATTCTATTCCCCCTTCCCGACTGATGATCGCTTGTCAGATTTTCGATCCGAGGCTCCATTGCAGAGATATACATTTTTTCCCGAAAATCCCCCCTTAAATTAGAGCACCGGTCTCCCCCATACGGTCAAAAGTAGCCTCCCACGAGGCGCACTTACCATAAAAATTTCGACTACCCGTTTTCCCGAAATTAATTATTTTTGTTTTTCTTCTCCCCTACCGAGGTACCACATTTGGTACCCATGGTACCGCCTGCCAGTTAGTACCGTCAGATAGCTCTTGAAAAGTTAAGATAGGAATGTGAAATTCATTTTACTCCATCTCTAATGATCTTCTAGCTACCAAGGTGAAAAGTAGCCAAATTACCGATTTTCAACTGTTTATAATTGAGGCGTTGATTTCAAAAACAGCATATGTCCAAAATGATCAAATTCAAGATATTAGTGGCAACTACTAGAGTTTCTTGCAAGTTATTTGATGGTCCAAGCAGTTTCGGCAGAAACCATTTATGTGCCGCTTTATAACGCTCTAAAGTCTATCTAATTCGGCAAAAACAATATATGTCCAGGTCGTTTCTATTAACAACAGCATTTGTCCATTATAAATTATTTTTTGTTTCTGGCAAAAATAACACATGTTCTTTTGATTGTGGAAAAAACGACACAGGTCCAACTGTTTTTTATATTTTTCTACTGCAAAAAAATGAGTAAGCCAAACAATAATTGGTATGTAAATACCATTAGGCCCCTAAAATATTTATTAATGATTATTTGGCTAGTAAGTTGAATGTGCATCAAGATAAACTGTTTTTTTTCAATTTTCTCAAAACTAAATTTTGGCACTTATGCTGTTTTTGAAATCAACGCCTCAATTGTGAAACTTCTAACTCTAGAGGTATAACATCATAAATAAAATATGCTTAGAATTTTACGAGGAATCGAAAAATAAATTCATATATAGGGTGTTCCATTGAAAAAAAAATAACACTGTTTTTCCCTGTATACTGATAATTTTTCCAATATTTTTTACACGCAGAAAAAAAGTATTTTTCAGTACCTACATAACCATACTTTTAATTTTTTTGGGACACTTAAAATAAAAAAGTTAAAGGAGGCGACATTATAGGGGATCACCCTGTACATACAGGGTGGCCAAATAAGCGTGCAAGGTACTGTATCTCGGAAACTACTCATTGTAGAGACTTGCGGTAAAAAAAATTACAACCAAAGTAGCCAAAAAAAAAACTTGGAAATTATTTTCAGGTTTCGCAGATGGCCGCTAGGGGGCGTAACCGCCATCTTGAATTGAAAAAAGTGGTGTTTTTCTTATTAAGATAACAAAAAATATAAGCATTTTCAAGCTGAGATAAATTCGAGTTTTTTTTGTTAAACACTTTTTGCCCTATCTCCAAAAACAAACTGGTGGGGGGTGTTCAAATGTTTTTGTAAATAAAGATCTGTAACTTCAAAACGGCTGAACGGACTTCAACCGACTTGGTGTCGTTGAAAAGAGCTTTTCTTGGGCAACAAAACCTATCTTATTTGTGGTGATTGTAATTTGCTATGTCGCCACTAGAGGGCATTTTTCGATATTACGACAGAAATTGCGAAATTTCTAAAAAAAATTAAATCTATTGGTACTAGTTTTTTTTATGAAAAAAAAGGCAAAATGATGCCCAGCCAAGCTAGTGAAAACCGCGCCTCAATATCTTGTTCCTAACCTAAAATATCGGCAAAAGAAAATTTTACTATAAAATCAGTTCTTAAATTTTTTTCTTCAAAGTTTGTTGGTTGTTGTTTATAGGTAACTTAAATTTCTATTTCAAAACTAGGAACCGTAAAAAATATAAACAGCTTGAATCGTCATCAATATAGCAATTTTAGGTTGTAACTTTTAATAAAAAAGACACCATTTATGCTTAGGCGCATATTAACTATAATATAGGTACGAGTAGGTACGTATAAAGTAGCAGGCCATGGAAGACAAAACAAATGTCTAATAACAATATTAGAAAGAAACGTCAAATTTAACTGTAAAAAAGAGCTTTTCTTGGGCAACAAAACCTACTTTATTTGTGGTGATTGTAATTTGCTATGTCGCCTCTTTTTCGATATTACGACAGAAATTGCGAAATTCCTAAAAAAATTAAATTTATTGGTATCAGTTTTTTTTCATAAAAAATAGCAAAATAATGCCCAAACATGCTAGTGAAAACCGCGCCGCGATATCTTGTTCCTAACCTAAAATAACGGCAGAAGAAAATTTTACCAGAAAAGCAGTGGGTTTCGAATTCGATAACTTTTTTGAAAACGGGCCTTCATATTCTTACGAAATTTTATTTTTTATGTAAGTCGTGGTCCTGAAAAATGTTTTTTAATGCCTCCTTAAATGCTCAAATTGCTGTCCATCACGTTCTATTCATTGATGGAGCCTCTCTTGCGCAGGAAAAAACTGCAGCTTCAATTTCGGCGCATGGTAGGCTGCGAATTACATTTCGAATCCTGTATTCCATGTCTTGCCTAGTGGTTGATTTGAAATACGTTGTCCTTTAACCGGCCCCATAAATAGCAATCTAAACAGGTTAAGTCCTGCGATCTAGACTTCCTCTTCCAATTCATCGGTATTTAAATACTGCATTTAGATGTTCTCGCACATTTATAGCTAAATGTGCTGGACAACCGTCTAATTGCAAGAACAAATTTTGCCGTATTTCCTGTGGCACATTTTCTAACAAAATCGGTAATTGGATGACCAAAAAATCTAGAAACACGTTACCATTTAGTGGTCGATCGAAGAAATATGGTCCAATAATGTTGCCTCCCAGAATACCACACCACACATTAAGACTCCAACGACCTTGATCTTGAACTTCGCACAACCAATGAGGATTTTCCGCAGAAACAATAAGCCAACCTACGGTCAAAATCTTGTTCATTCAAGGCCTGATATAAAAGTAAATGATATGGGTGCAGTCTAAAAATAAAAAAATGCATTGTGGGGCATTCAAAGGAATATATTTTCTAGCGTCATTAGAACTTCCCAGCAAACACAGAGTAGCTGGTCCGACAACGGCCCGAGAGCGTCTCGCCGAAAGGCCGCATTCGGCCCTCATACGGCTGCCGGCGCGGAGTGCAAGTAGGGCATGTCCGCCTGGCCGAAGGGTGGCAGAGAGTCGGCCAACCAAACCTGCGACGGCAAGCCGTCCACGTACCATTGGCGAGCCGCTGGTGACACAGCCGATTCGGTAAAGGCAAGGCACTGGTGGCCCGCAAATGGGCCCTCCTCTCACTTGCCGAAAGCACACCCATTTTTATTTTGTTTTTAGATTCATGAAATATATTTTTTTCTACAAATAATATATGCACAGGGTCATTCCGTATATTTTTCTAGCGGCTTTTTTTATGGAGATATCAAATAGTTGCAATGGAGAAAGTTATAGATTTTCATCTGAGCTTTTAAAAACCTTATTAGAGACTACAAAAAAATATCGGAAGTTCAAAATGTTAGCACAAGTTGCATAAAAAAGCCTCTAGAATATGGGTCAATATATATGGAATGACCCTGCACATTATGCTAAAAAATCAATTTTATGAATGATTAAAATTGTGCTTTTGTAAAACCTTATTGTCATATTTTTGCAAAATCCATCCTAGGAGGTAAACTAAAATTTTCAATTTATATACAAAACCATTTGCATAAATGTCAATAAAGAACAATAATTTTTAGGATGTACAAAAACATAATTATATTTAAAATTTTGTATAAATTGATTTTTTAACATATTATATGCATAATTTATTTGCTGAAAATATATTTTGTTAAACCTGAAAAAAAAAACAATATTTCAATGTTTTTTGTTGTGTAATGTTTATGGCATCCTGTATCATGTATTGTATTTGTAGGAATCTGCATATTATGACATTAAGGCAATTTTGTATAAAATTATTTTTATAGCATTATATGCGTATAATAGTTCCTGAAAATTAAAATTTCATTGAAAAATAACAAAACATGTGGAAATTTCGTCGAAGCCATATGGTTTCATAATAAATTTAACAAATGCATATAATTGATGGATTGGACAGTAAAAAAGAGAATTTATATTTTGGCAACAAAACAAATATATTTTATTACATAAAATAAGTGTATTTCTTAAAACAAAAATAAATGCCCACTTGGTACTAGATGCATCTTGTGTACCAAGTGGAAAAATAAACAAATTCTTAGTACTGTGAAATCAAATAAATATAATTTTAATGCATACAGACCTTTAGAGACAACCTGTATAATCACATGAGAATAGTAAGTATATATTAAAAGTAAATTATTTTAAACTTGTATCGCTAAGCTTTATTTTTTCTTCGGTTCGCTCGTCCTGCTCTATCAGAAGCATTTTTTATCCAGCTCCTAATATAATTGTCTATCTCTATGTGTTTGTAGAGTTTGCTGTTGCCCAATTTTTCCTTACAGCACCTAAAAAATCATATACAAACCGTTAAAATAAAATATTATGTCATTTTACTTTTTTTTTCTATTTTACATATTACTTCAAATACTATATTAATTATGTAAATTTACAATTTAATTTTCATAAACATTAAAAAAGCTCTTTATTTTCCAGAATTTTTATACTTCCCTCTAAAAAATAGATATTTTTAATATCTTACCGTAATTAGCTTTAATACATTTGTCAGTTTTTGGAAGCTGCCCTTTTCCTTTACCTCTATCCAGTTAATCATTAAAGACAGGTTGCGACTTATTAATAAGGATAATATTTTCCGGGTAGTATCATTTAAATCTCTCACTCTTAACAAGGAAATTGATGCTTGCTAAAAAAAAATTAATCAATCAAAAATATCCAAACCGAGTTTCTGCTTCTGCTCTCTTTAGCTATACAGAAATGCATTTAAAGGAGAAAATTAGATACTAAATATTAAGAAAAACAAAAGCAATTTAAAATTTTAATAATTATTACCATTTTATTGAAGTCTTCCTCTATAAAATTTTTACACCTTTGAAGATCGTTGTATTCTTGAAAATGGAGTTGCCTATCCAATTGTTCAAATTCTGTTAACTTAGTATTGTTCGAATCTTGTATGAGAGTTTTGACATCTAGTTTTATTGCTTGAATATCGCACAGCATGCGTTCCAGCATTTCTGAAAAATAAATCATCTAAATAATGTTTCTGCCTACTATTAATGTATTTTCATACAATCCTTTAATTTCTGCTGCAAAATTTGAAAAAAAAATCATTAAGAGGTGGTTTGCCTGGCCCACAGTAAAGTGCTACGATAAAAGGAGGTTCTTAAGCATAATTTGTTATATGACACAGAATTGGCCAAAAAGATTCTTTGGTACTTTCCTGTATTGGCAATCCATCTACATTAAAATTTAAATTATATAATACCTCATGACCATCATTCAGAAAATATTCATTGCTATATTTACTGTGAATTGTTTTTATCCCTCAACTTAAACTGAAATAGTAAAACAAACCTTCACCCATTAATCTAAAACTAGCATATCTAGGTGTTTTTAATAATGTACGAGCATCTTTGGGTAAGTTACTGATAACAGGATTTGTAGAAAACCATTGTAATAGTTCAGTCAAAGACCTATGTGTTAAATTATTTCTCAGGGATCATTCCCTCAAAAAGTTACTACTAGGGTTTTCAATAAATTGATGTAATACCTCAGTGGAGGCCTCAGTACTGTTGCCAGTGAGATTACCAAATTCATCATTGATGACTTCATCAGAATCTGAGCTAAATATATACTCAGACTCTAACAACATATATTCTTCTGATGGCCCTGGCTCTTGTGAGAGCTCACGCATGTTCTCCAGTGAAACTAGTGGGGATTGATGCAGTATCACTATCATGTATACTAGATGCAATTTTGGAAATATTTGAATTATCATCAGAATCGTTTGGATTGTCGTCAGGAAAAGCAAAAGCATTTGAAAGTCCTTCCAGAGCCCCCCTTGTAGGTGTGGGGGAAAAATCTCCTAAGGTGCATTGCATTTGAGTGGCAATCAAACGCCGCTCTTGTCGTTTACTTTTTTTTAACGGTAGACGCCATTGTTAGTCCATAAAAGAATATTAAAAACAGTTTATATTGTAAAACGTAAGGTATAAACTTACTTTTTGTTTTGAGATCGATTCTGTGAATAACTCATTGCGTAGGAACCGTAAAACACACAAAGAAAAAATCTCTTTACTCTTTATTAATTATTGATACAATTTTCACTGCGTACAGGACAGGCGTGCATTGCAGATGGATGATTGAACTTGAAAACATCATAGATAAGAACTAAAACACCAGAGATAACAATACTTGTCTCTGAAAACACATAAACACAAAAAAAATATAAAACATAAACAAGCGTCAAGCGTGGGTGGCGTGGGTTGACGTGTCATTTGTCAAAGTTCTGTCAACGTCAACATCAAATTTAGGTTGGTTATGGTTAACCGTTCACTTACCGGACGTGGGCCGAACCACGAACTAGCGGGTCCGACCGTGCGACAAACCGCTTGCTAACCGTATTCGAGCCGAAAATCTCAATTCCGCCTGTGGCGTTCCGTAGGATAGCCAGTTTCGGCCCGAAATATGAAGTTCCGTATTCGGTGTGCCGGTAGGTTGCCGAGAGAATACCGTTGCCGAATAAATAAGGATCGGTGTGCCATAAGTGGAACGCGGACGGCCCAAAGCATGGCTATTTAGCCACTTGGATACCGTACGTCCCAGCAGGCGGCCGCTGGTTTGCCTGCTGCGTTTGGTTTGCTGGGTTACCTATTATCCCTCAAAATATTTTGAACAGTATTACGTGATATGCCCAAGGCGAGAAACAATGCTCTAGTACTGACGTGGGGATTAAATTTAATATATGCCAAAATGTTAATGATATTTTCCTCGGTTTTTCCATTTTTATGTCTTCGGAACATAGGCCGAAAGCTACTAAACCCTGCACTAAGCCGGGAAAAATTGTCGCGTCGCGAGAACGGCGATTTGGATATCGAGCCGCGGCTATTGCCGCATTTTGAAAACATTTGAAATAAACAGCAATCATGTCAACAGCTTCTTCATTTGTAAAAGGCATTTTTAAAACTTGACTTGTGCAACTAACATAAATTATACTGCATCTAAATAAAATTTGACGTTTCTTTCCAATATTGTTATTAGGCATTTGTTTTATCTTCCATGGCCTTATACTTATTATATACCTACTTTCGTACCTATATTATAGTTAATATGCGCCTAAGCATAAATTGTGCCTTTTTTTTATTAAAAGTTACAACCTAAAATTGCTATATCGATGACGGTTCAAGCTGTTTATATTTTTTATGGTTTCTAGTTTTATGGCAGTCTAGTTACCTATAAAAATCAACCAACAAACTTTGGAGAAAAAATATAAAAAAACTGATTTTATGGTAAAATTTTCTTTTGCCGATATTTTAGGTTAGGAACAAGATATCGAGGCGCGGTTTTCACTAGCTAGTTTGGGCATAATTTTGCTATTTTTTCTCAAAAAAAAACTAGTGCCAATAGATTTAATTTTTTTAGCAGTTTCGCAATTGCTGTCTTAATATCGAAAAATGCCCTCTAGTAACGACATAGCAAATTACAATCACCACAAATAAGGTAGGTTTTGTTGCCCAAGAAAAGCTCTTTTCAACGACACCAAGTCGGTTGAAATCTGTTCAGCCGTTTTGAAGTTACAGATGTTTATTTACAAAAACATTTGAACACCCCCCACCAGTTTATTTTTAGAGATAGGGCAAAAAGTGTAACAAAAAAAACTCGAATTTATCTCAGCTTGAAAATGCTTGTATTTTTTTATTATCTTAATAAGGCAAAATTCCGAAAACCACCTCTTTTTAAATTCAAGATGGCGGTTACGCCCCCCTAGCGGCCATCTGCGAAACCTGAAAATAATTTCCAGGATTTTTTTTGGCCACTTAGTTATAAATTTTTTTACCGCAAGTTTCTACAATGAATAGTTTCCGAGATACAGTACCTTGCGCGCTTACTTGGTCACCCTGTACAAAATATCATAAACGTTGTTGTCTGGTTTTTATGTTCTTGACACACCAATTTCCATCCAAAATCTTGGTGTGATTTAATACGTTGCTCTGACCAATTAAAAAAAATCCCTTGACGCTAAAAAAATTATTTGTCAAAAACGTGTCACATTGCTGAAAATTAAAAAAATAAATATTGAAAAAGCCGCCGAAGAGGCTATAAGTCAGCTGCTACCCCCAAAGGCATCTATATGAGAAACAATATACAGACTTTACAAAATGGCGTGAAGAACGAATCGTGAATAGTTTCACAAAAAAAAAGGTGCTATTGGCATTTTTCTTCAAAATTCCAAGAAACTGAAGGCCTCGTCGTTGTGAAGCCAGTATTCCATGATAAAAGCCACTATGATTCTAGAGAGCAATGTCGATATTAGCAAGTACAGTAAGCTTACCTCATTTTTAAAAAGGAAAAATGATGGTTATAAACCGAAGAAGTCAATGATTCTGAATTTACATAACATCAAAGAATTTCTACAAAAAGCTTCAAATGAAGACTTTTGAATGAATAAGGTACCCAATTACCATCAATTTTTTATTACAAAATTTAGTAATAAACAATAATTTTGATACAGGTGGCGCTAATTATGAGTGTAGCTGGGGCCTGTCGGGGGAGGGAGCTGTGCCAGTTAGATTGCAGTGATTTCTTGGATCATGGCTGGAACGTCAAACTGGTGAGAGCAGTTTGATTACGGGAATGACGCTCCCGCCATTCCGAGTTGCCACGGGATGTGGCCCATCAAATCTCATCGTCCTCCCCCAGGCTGGAGAACACCGAAGTACAAAGTCTGGAGCTGATCAATGACGGTTTGTGGCAAGAGGGGCTGCATTGTGTTAGCAGACAGGAACATCAAACTGGTGAGAGCAGTTTGATTATGTGGAGTGACGCCCTCGCCATTCCGAGTTTTTCACGGGATGTGGCCCATCAAATCTCATCGTCCTCCTTCAGGCTGGAGAACATCAAAGTACAAAGTCTGGAGCTAATCACTGGGGAGTGACCCAACAGACCCCACCAAAGGAATGATTCTGAGGTCGATGCTTCTAGTGGAGATGCATACGCCTACTCGGATCGTCCGGTGAAAGACCACCCCACCAGAACTGGGAAGTGCTAAGTGGTTTTTCCGAATCACGTTCCGCTTCCGCGCTGGTGGGTCCGGGTTCTACAGTAGGAATATATGGACATGATGGTGGTTCTAAGATCAAAATATTCCGGATGTGAACTCCCCGGCCATTCGGATGTCCGGAGACTCAATCCAGGTCGATCACCCCAATTCAGAAATAATCGTTCTGGGAGATTTCAACACCAACTGGCTCAAACATTACAACAAGACCGACAACGAAGGTAGAGAAGCTGAAGCAATTGCCATCAGCTGCGGGCTTTCTCAACTTTAGTCGAACCAACTGAAATTTCAGAGAGGGGCGAATTCGCCGCCCTCCTGGACCTTTTCTATCCACCAATCCTAACCAGAACACAATTACAGTTGGTCCGCCATTAGGTACTTCCAACCACAAACTTATTACAATGGTTTGTGAATTGCCGTTTATACAGAAGGATCCACCATTGCCTCGCAAAATCTGGCATTATAATTCTGCAAACTGGGACGATCTAAGGGAGTTCTGCCTAGATTTTCCTTGACTCGACGTCTGCTTTGGCACTGACGACCCGTCAGTCTGCTGCGAAGAGATAACGCAAGTAATCTCAGTAAGGGAAGCATACGTCGCAAATTCCATGAAGTTACCGTCAAAAGGAAAGCCCTGATTCGACAGAAGATGCCAAAGAGCTGTAGGTAGGTAACAGCACGCCTACAAATACTGGCAGCAAAATCAGACCGCTGAAAATCGCAATTATTTTGTGTGAATGCTTCGAGTGGTAGTAATGAAAAAACACAGATTGTCCAAAAGAAACTTTTAATGATCAGCTTTGTTTAAAACAAAATGGTGTACAGCACAAAAAACACATCTTCTAACTATGAGAACTTAAGAGCAACTAACTAACTACGGTGTTGTCACTATAGCAACCAAAAACAATACCAACTTAACACACCAAAGTAATACCAACCTAAACACAATTTTGATTGCTAAAATCAGCAAAACAACCACATTTTGTCGAAGCCAGAAGCGAATGCAAACGTGTGATCGACGAAACTAAGGACAAACAGAATCAAAGGATCAGGAATAAACTTTTGCAATGCCCCAGTGGCTCCAGGAATTTCTGGTCGGTAGCAAAGGCAGTAAGTAATAACAAAAAAGTCTCTCCCAACTCTGAGCAGACGACTACAGCCAAGGAAAAAAGCAAAACATGCTCGCCAAAATGTTTTCATCGCACTCTACCTTAGACGTCCCCCAAGGCAAGGCTCTACCCACCATATCGAACATCAACACTACCATGGCAGGAGTCAAGTTTCACCACCGTGATATTCGTAAAATTCTTAAAGAACTAGATACGCAAAAGACATCAGGACCGGACGGAATACCTGTCATCGTGTTAAAGAACTGCGCCAAATTTTTTCTCTGTCTTACCGAAAAGGGATTTACCCATCTTCTTGGAAAGTCGCTCGAGTGCAACCTGTTCCAAAAAAAAGGCAAGAAAACCACGCCCTCAAACTATCGCCCAATTGCCTTGCTTCCAATAATCTCCTGTAGTCGATCAGGTACTCATGTACCTCGAGAACAACAGAATAATCAGCGATAATCAATACGGCTTTCGCAAAGAGAGATCGACAGGAGATATATTGGCCTATGCCACTCATACATGGAGTGGGGCAATTGAGAACTACGGAGAATCTCGAGCGATTGCGTTGGATATTTCGAGGACATTCGAACAGAGTTTGGCATGACTGATTGATCAACAAACTGCCAGCCTCTCTCTGCAGCTGGCTTGCCAGTTTCCTCAAGAACCGATTTCTGCACGTTGCAGTTGACGGACACATCTCAAACATTCACCATTAACGCGGGCGTGCCTCAGGGGGCAATACTTTCACCAACTTTATTCCTCATCTATTTTAATGACCTGCTGACCTGTGATTAATCCTGTTTACAGTTTTGCAGATGACAGTACCCTTTTTGTCTCCCAATTTAGATCAGAAAAACCTTTACCAGCGACTGAGACATCCCCGCAGACAGCAATTAATCAAGACATGGAGAAAGTCCAAACTTGGGGCGACAGAAATTTGGTCCAGTTCAATGCAGCAAAGACATATATTGCTCTACACAGCATACGAGATTTTTTGTCGGGTACAGAAACGGACGATACACATATACCGGGCACTGCTTTAGAAGAACGTCGGCGTCTTTACTTGCAGATTCGGGAGCAGACCTGGATCAACTTAAACGACATGTCGCGTCGGTTGGAAAAGTAGCGCCGTTGACGAGGGCTTTGTCGAAAATTTCGTAAACCAGAAGAAAAATGTAGATGGCTAAATTTTTGTCGTCACATCCTCAGAAGTTTCCGTTGCGTCCAGGTCCGTTGTACAAAACACAATTACATCTTCCACGGCGACTTTTCCACAGATACGCTAATAAAAAATATTGCAGACTCCAATTTTCAACCTCTTTTTAACTTAAATAACTAGTGGCGTTAGCATAAACGTTAATATTAATAATGATACTAAAAATTAGGTTATACTTAGTAAAAATAACCGTAAATTTGAACGTTTTTGACAAATAAATTTGTAAGCTTGTTGTTAGTTTTCTATTTCAGTGCTTTATTTGAAAGATTATTCTGTAATATAGGCACTCTACTAAATTAATAAATACATAATTTTGCTTCATAATTCAATTATTTTACTTTTAATCCCTAGGGATTAAAAGTGCCACTTTAGTCCCCGCAATTAGGGATTAAAACCGCTGCTTTAGACCCCAAAGTGCATACAAACTTTTATTAACTAAATGGTTCAGCCGTTTATAGCGATAAAACCATTAAAGGCTAGGCTACCTCAAGAAAAATAAATGCTGATATTGAAGGGCCTAAGATCAATAATTGATGGATTATTCTTGGTAGGTTGGAGTTTCAATCAATGAAAGCCAGGTTAAAAATATGGTATATGTTTATATTATTTATTATATTATATATTTAACGAAAACGTATATGGGCAAACGACCAAACAAAAACTAAATCCAAGTATAGTTGGTTAAATAAAATTTAAGTAATTATCACACATGCAGAAGAATCAGGTTGGTAATATTTCTTGTCAACTTAACCACAAGCGATTATACCATGGCAGTAACCGCAATAAATAAATAAGAACTAAACTTATATAATATACTTCTCAGGCCTATATGACGTACACTCAATATATAAAGGAAACAAAATTATACCGTAAGGAGTTTCATAGTGATCCGTAAGCATTTTTACGTTCCCTATACCGTATGTGCAACCGGTTGCAGACACAGTGTAGGAAACGTAATGCACCGAAGCACTCCGATCCCTATACCGTGTGTGCAACGCCAACTGTCATGTCTTTAGGGTCCAGCAAATTCATTTCAAATGCTCTGGTGGTTCAGTAGTTAAGATGCTAGACCTCTAGTTCGATTCCCGTCGGTGTTTTTGTTATTATTTTTCTAATATTATGTCTGTAAAAAGTTTTTTATCTTCATTTTGGGTTAGCCTTGGTTTAGTTTTGGTTAGCACTTGCTGATTGAGCCCCCGTAGCGAGCAAAGCGAGCGGAGGGCCATGCAAAGCCATAAAAATGCGCACAAGTTGCACACACGGTATAGGGATCGGAGTGCTTCGGTGCGCATTACGTTTCCTAGACTGTGTCTGCAACCGGTTGCACACACGGTAAAGTTTCAAGTAAGTACAGTTAAATGACTAATTCTGTAAAATAATACCTATAAATTGCTAATACCACTGGATAGGATTGACCAACAATTTTTAATGGCATAAATAAATAATAATTACAAGTGTAACCGTGGGTCAAACGCAGTATCCAGTATCTAGTTTTACGATGAAGAAAAAAATTTTACTGTTAAAATATGACATCTGGTTCCTTACCACGGTGTTTGTTTTACATTATAATTTTGTTATGCATAAGTAATATACATTTTTTTATAATGTATATTATGAAAATGCAAAACTTGTCTTAGATGATGCTAAGTTTGGCTTAATTTAATGTCTAAATTATCAGTTGCTGCAATGTTATTTTTTAAAATATAAATCAATTCATGAAATTCCAACCTTTGCTGGTTTGGTTTAGCCTATAAATGCTGAAGAATGTTGAGTGTTTGTGGTTTTTTGTTTTGGGCGCAAGCAAATCTCTGTTTAAAAATTTTAAAATGTAAAATATCCTTGTTCTAAACAGAGATGCAAAATAAGTTTTGGGAAAGTTTTTACAGGGATGCTGAAAAGGCAGTTCTAAAATTGTTTCCCTTATTTTTGTGGTATTTGGTAAAATGGCAGAATTTTTAAAATGACGGACAAATAGACTTTCGAGGGATCCAAAAAGCGTCTGATCTGGAAACCTGAGGTTGCCAAATACATTATTTTGTGCTACATTTCCATATGGTCTAAAATGTGTATGGAGTGCATCATCAGGCAGTTCTTGAGTCTTTTTTTGAATACCCGTCAAAAATCTCACAGGAATGTTTCTCTAAACATTTTTTAATAAAATACCCTTCAACATCGTTAACAATGAAAACACTATTTAATTAACAAATTAACTGTCTAAAAAGCTAACACACTTAAATAAATTACCGATCAATCGAGCACAAATAATAACACACTTTCAAACGATCAAATCTAAGGACATAAGCAGCCGGTTCTCGTCAAAAAAATCGATAGTCCAATGCTGAGCGGTGTATTCACTTTCCGACTTAACCAGGTGCGGCATCTGTTTATGTATCTTTGTTTCGGCAAACTATCCTAATAAAAAAAGACAAAACTATACGGGACACCAGAGCTGTACTGTTATTCATAAATAAACGAAGTCGTCCTCATATTAATCAGCTCGTTACGCAGGCCCAGAATATGAGGAAAATGCTCCTACTGGTTGGAGTTTATTGCTTCAAATACCTGATTCGGTACGGTATCAACTGCCCCTGGACATACAGGATATGAAGGCAACGAAAGAGCTCATGCTCTTGCTAAGCAGGCGGCCGCAACGACCTTCATATGACCAAGGCCAGAACTGGGAAAAGCTTACAACAGAAACCCTCTCCAGGTGGACACAATAGCAATTTGTAGGCAAATAGAGAGTTGCGGGGCTGTGAATATGCCATCAGGAGTGAGAACTAGACAACTACTTCAACTTGGCCGACAGCAGGTACAGGCTGTAGTTAGCATGTACACGCCATTGTCGGCTAAGAAGCCACATGAACAAGATAGGGAATGCCGCTTGTGCTTGGAGGACGAAGAAACAATAGAGCATGTTTTATGCCAGTGTTCAGCGATGGAAAGAACCAGACAGACAGTGTTTGGAAATTCTCAAATTACACTTGTAGATTTGAAAACTATCCACCCCAGAAAGCTAATCGATTTCATGGAAAGGATCGAGCATCTGGCTTAGTGGAAACCACAGATGTGAGCCACAATAGACCAAGAGTCGCAGTGGAGGGTCCTATGTGGGCCCACTTACGTGTACGAATACAAATACCAAATGTGGTAAGTCGATTAGTCGATTATTGTATAATGCTTGAACTTCTGTATATCGAAAACATCATAATTTATAAGGATGCAAAAGTACCGATTGTTCGATTATATTTTTAATCGATTAATCGAAATATAGTTTAATTGGAATATCGATTAATTAAAATACCGATAATCTGAATAATTGTTAAATGTATTATTTGAATTTTACGAATAACCGATCAATCGATCATTATATAATGTTTAAAGAACTTCTGTATTTCGAAAACATCGTATTTTTGCTCGGGACAAAATCTTTACCTAATAATATTTTTCCTAAAGTCGGCTTTACAACTTTCCTTTTTAATAAATTGATATGTTTCAATATCACATAAAGCTAATTTTAAGAATTAATTTTAATGAAAATATTTTTTGTGCGCACCAAGCAATACTTATTGGTGTGATTTAGAGTGTAATGGAAACCATAGTGTAATCCATCGCAGTTATGAATTTCATCATCTTGCAAACTCAACTCAAAAAGCTGAACCTCAAAAATCGAATTTACCGTAAAATTAATTAAAACTAGTTCTCTAAACATTTACAACTTATTTTTTGAGTATAGTCTTACATAATGGTAAAGTTGAGAGAGATTATGTTTTTTATTTGTAAGTGTAACATTAACCCTGCAGTAGTCGCGCTGATATGTAGGATAGAAAGTTCGCGCGCGACCTCACTCCGCACAACTAGAAATATGAATTTTTTGACAAATAAACAAACATTTAAAAAAACAAGCTTTTATTATGTACTAAAAAGAAGAAAATAAAATTAAATTAGTTTGAAAATAAAATTGCCGTAAAGACATGGGTAGTTCCGCCGATTCGACCAACGTCGTGTCGCGTCGTATGGAATCGGGAACACAGCGGACGCACGCGGAGTGAGAGTCCGCGCGCGCCTGCCTACTACAGGGTTAAAATGGATTGGCATACTATTTTTCAAAAAGAAGAAATATTAAATAGGGCAATATTTTATATTTCAGAAACTTAGAATTTCTTTGCCTAATTACGCATACACCATAGCAAAAAATACGGGTTGGCATTTCTGAGGCGAGTAAAAATAATGGCCAATGGAAGAAAATACTTTCACCTCGCTTTTCAGGGAGGATAACTGTTTCGTCCGATTTGAGAGGAAAAGTTACATGGGGGTGGGATATGTTGTTGTTATACTTTCCATAAAAGGGTAGTGTAAGAAGATACTGCCGAATTTCGAAAAGTAGAAAAAAGTATTAGTTTCTACTCTTCGTACAGCTTTTTATAGTGGTATAGTATTATTCTAGTTTAAAAATATGACAAATATTGCTTTACCTGTAATTGAATTTAGATCAACTTCTATGATGAGAGCGGCAGAGGTAGGATGTAGGGAAATATTATCGGCACGTGGTCGCGTCTTGTAATTTGGTGAGTACTTTAAGGACAAACAGAGATTGTACTGCTAAAACTGCTCAATGAGTGACGCAATAAACGAAATGTTCTCCTTTTGTAAAAATTTTCCCACATCATGCATCTGGTCATGTGAATTGAACTATTGTTTCTCATTTTTATGAATAATGAGATAGTTAGTAACTACAAAAATATTTTCTTTAAAGTAGTAGAAAATAACGTGATACGTACGGGGTGGGAATTCATTGACTATTCGATAAGATGATTTTAACGTAAAAATCGATTGTAATAATTCATTTGATGTAGGCGCTTGGAGGGTTTTTATGTGGGTTCAGTTAGATTAAGATATCCAGAAGATGACTTTTACTCTTTCCGATATACCTAGCTAATTAATCGTCGTTAAAATGTATCATGAGTCATCGGATCCAAGATATATGACGTGTTCGTTTTGAAAAATCTGCCCTGGTTTATATAAAATCTGATCTTATAGGATAAAAATTTAAATTTTGCAGTTATTGCTATGAAGTTTTGGTATGTACTTTATATAATTTTTTTATACATTCGGAGTCTTTTTTAGAGGTATTCAAACTGAACTGGAAGAAGTCGAGTCTCGGATGGAAGAATATCCATTAACTAGGTCTGTTTTGAGATTTTTGGACACACTAACCAACTTTGGTATTCCCAGAACTCTGGGTGCAGGCCCAAGAAAACCTGGGTTTGATCCTTACTTAGCGTATGCCATTAACTCGGTGTTTCTGAAGTATAATTCAAGGTATGTATAACATTTTTAAAATTAGTCAAATCATACAAATTATCTATGCAAGTACGTTCTGAACTCGGAATAATTTCAATTGCATAAGTCAATTTTGACAATTAGATGAACTTATGAAATTAATATTGTCCCTGCTTGAGCATAAGCAGACTTGAAACTCGTCAGAGCTATTTGGACCGCTCTAGTGCGGTTGTGTGTGCAGCCTTTCTTTTCGACCGAGTGTCAACCTGTAGCTTGGTGTTTTATTTTCACAGAGGTTTTGTTGTAGTTTTACATACATCTGCTTGTGCATATGAGACAGAGGTAAAACGGTTCCAGAGACTACGAAGAATCCTCTTCAGATGAGGAGCCTATTGTATGCGTATAAATTGATCCTGACTTTGATCAAGAACATGCTATACTCGAAGAAAGTCCTCATTCAAATTACATAGGACAATCGGCTGACCTAAAGAACAATTCTCATAGATACAGTTTATCCGGTGATTATTCAGTAGGATCTGATATCCCGTTATTAGACCGATTGAACGTTTTCTTAAGAAAAGACCAAGTAACAAAATGGCGGATGTGTGAATATTATAAATTTCACCTCAGGCGTAACTAATGTGGCAAGACACGCCATTACTGTATCGGAGGCCTGGCAGCTGTTTTTTCCTCAAAATGTGATAATTGTACAGTGTCATAAGTTAATGCCGCGAATGTTATTCTCGAGAGAGAGCCTTTATAGGTTTGTTGTATCTGGCAGGCAGGTTGAGATCTTCCCATCTCATTGTTAATGATTTGTGGGCAAATGATTGTGCTGGTGTTTTTCAGGAACGTTATGTCGCTGAAGCGCTTTCAACTGCTGATATGTTGTCTGCGATTTAATGATGTCACTACTCGTATCGAAAGGGGAAAAGAAGATAAATTTGCTCCAATCAGAGCTGTATTCGATGGATCTATTTCACATTGTCAGCAGTATTATGTGATGGTGGAATGCATATGACAATGGACGAAATGTTGGCGTCATTTCGCGGAAGATGTGCGTTTTGTCAGTACATCAAAAACAAACCTACAAAACACGGAATTAAAATATTTTCAATATGGAAACATACGTCGGAATTCAACGGAATGGACCATATTAGGATGACAACAGTGCTTCAGAAGTTGTCAAACGTCTAGTGAGACCCATACTTGGTTCTTTTGTACATTACTAGTTCTACGTATAACATTCAATAAAATAATATTATAATGAAAATAACTTTAGTTCATTCCCATCACGATAACAGCTGTCGCGTCGGTCTAAAAGACTGGAGCGCGACAAATAACGTAAATTTTCAGCGCGCAACCTATCTCGGGTTAAGTTTAAAATGCTAACTTTATTAACGCATTCATTATTTAATGCAAAAAGTATGAAAAATAAAACGGTTTGTTATATGCTTACGAATATTTGCTTCTTCTAAAATTGAACCATCTAAATCGTCCCCTTTTACAAAGGCTTTACGCTAGGTAAGAGGGAGATAAATTTTGACCTAATATTCAGTGAAGTAGAATAACCCACTAAACATTCTATCCTCTCATCTGGCCAATTTATTCCAAAGGGAAAACAGGGTCGAAAAATACGGCGTTAAAAAGGTGTTTTGATTATGTACCTTCCATCTCACTTTTTAAAATTAAATCATCGTTGCGAAGTATTATCAACAGAAAATATTAATTTTTTTAGAACATAACCCAAAATAAGCCATTTTTTTGTTAAAATAAAAAAACCAATTTCTAATAAATGATATTAAAAATTTACTTCAAGATTCTATGCAACTCAAAGTAACTATTATAAAATAGGTTCTACGGAGTTGTAAGGGATCGATATATAGAAAGATGCAATATGGTTTATTTCACCATCAAATGGGGGAACAATCCTCAGTTAGTTCCTTTCTCGGGAATAGATTCGGTGGAGTATGGTTCAAGGTTTCGGTGGCTAGTCTACCACTTTTGTTGAAAAGCCTGACAATGAAAGAACCAAAACTGCAAATTGTTATATATCTTATGAGCTGCACGTTTTCCTTTTAGGTCATACAGAGATATAGCAGAGAAATGGGACGTAGCATTGTTGTGCCTCAAGCTTTTCGAAAAATTTTTGAAACAGTATGAGCCAAAGGTAATTTACATATTAACTTAGGAATACCTGCATTATATTACCTGTAAATATTTTGTTAAATTCAATTTTAGAATTCATATTTCCTCCGCTTCAAATATAGTCATTTAAAAGGAGTCATGTACGAAAGAAAAAGTTTTTGCACACTGCTCCTAAAAAATGCCTTCTTATGTTCGTCATTAAAACACCAAGCCTTTTATGAGGACTTTATACACTTCATTCCGAACGAATAATTCTGGAAAATAATTTGCACGTGAATACACATAGCGACAAAATTACGGGAACGGGCAGCCGTCCATCTTATCTAGTCTTGTCGCTCGATAAAGTCGCTAAAGTTAGGCAGTCTTTTTTTTATCTAGATGTCTTCAATCCAGCTTCTTTGGGTCTTCTTCTGTGGGTACGATAGCTTATTGTTACTTCTTCCAGTTCGTTTCTTGTTTGAGATGTGTTTCGACCCTGCATTCTTAAAGAGCCATGCTACAAAAAAAAACGTCGGAAATCCGTAAATGGTTCCAGAGCAAATTGACTGGCAAATTTTGCCCGTTTCCCTAATTTTGCCGTACGTGTGTAAGTATACTATATTTAGTAGGATAAGCATCTGTCTGTAATCATATAGAAGATAAATACGCGGTATATAGTCGATATTGCTGGTGCATTGATACACCCGCCTTCTCTTGAAATGGTTTTAACAAACGGATTGCTATCGTTTTTGAGAAGACAATTCTTTTGAATCAAATTAAAATAGGTTCAGTACATTATAATTAAGGGTTCCTTAAAGCATTATGAAATGTTTCCTTGTCTCAAAACGATAACCAGCATTAGGGAAAATGTAACAAAAATCTTGTTTCATATTAACAAATGTCAGTGTGGCTGCTTTCAATATCGCATTTGATTTTCTAAGTTATGAATTACATGAAAGCAAAACACAATGTTTGAAGTTGTCACGTGTCAAAATGACATGTAAAAATATGTTGTACTACTTTATATATTTTTTGAAGTCGTACCTCTTTTACTTTTGCAATCGAATGTTTATTCGATATAGTTTTTAAAAATGTTTGCACTTTAACCCTGATGAAGTCTCCTCTCCACAATTCTCAAATATTATCAACTGGTTATATTCATTGTCTTAATAGTTTTATATCGTTAAGTTCACCCAGCCCATATTTCTCGTAAAAATTGGTACGCTGTTTGTCTTGTCTACCAAATATTTACGGCGTGGATGTATACATATATTTGGTACTTGCAATCCCGTACGCATATTTCGATCCTGAGATTTCCTAGACCAAAAACACTAATAAATCTAAATTATTTTCATGCATACTATTTTTGTTTTAAAATGTACACTAAACATTAAGAAAAGAATATAAAATTTCTAAATGGGAAAAATAATTTAAGTTCTTTTAACTAAAATTTAACCAAACTCACATTGTACAATAATACATATAAATACTTAAAAAACGAACTCAAATAAATTAGAACATCTAGTGTTTTGCCGTTAATATTTGAACGGAATTTATTACAAGTATGTATATCCATCCGACGAAAAGCAACCTTTTAGGTTCTTCCGTAGAAAGAATAGTCATCAAGAAGTCGAATACTAAACCACGATTTTCACCATTTATAATTTCTTGTATTATAGTATCAGCCAATCGTGTTGTTTTCTGTTTGTTTCTTGTTTTGGGTTACTCCATACATAACAAATGTTATGTATGAGTTTATTCAAGTTGCAAATTCCGGAGGTAAGATTTTATAAATGCGTTTTTATATTTTTTATTACCAATCCTGGAATTTTTCGGGATAGGATTTTTGCCGGGATCAGGGGATTACAAGCCCTAACATATATATAAATCGGCATAATTTCAATAAATTATTTTTGGAATATGTTCCATAGTCCAATAACGCGTCGTAAAATAGGTGTCAACCTCGAAGCAAATCAGGTATATATATTTTTTTGTTATCTTGTAATAATAGCAAGAGTACATGTAGAATCCAAGTTTTCGACCACGTACACCTCGGCGCTCAAAATGTTTCCAGTTTTTCAGCTATAACCCCGTTCCCATGCACCCGAGAAAAAAAATACAAAAAATTATACACTGTGAAAGATAAAAGAAAAAAGTATTTTTTTGTAAATTGAAAACTAAGCGAGCTACAGTCTATCACAAATAAGCAAATTTAACAACAATGTTGTGCTACTTCCGGACGTATATTTCAACTTGGTTATTTTTAACATAACACCCTGCGTATTATTTCATATTTGGATTCTTGGCAAAATTCTACACATATTTTATGTATAATGACCTATTCCTAAGTCGAACGGTTTTTGACATATTCTAAATTTTATGTCAAAAAGGACGTTTGCGGGCCAATACTTAATTTAAATTGATTTCCTTGCAGAGGGAGATCTACTTTAATACACTTAGTTGATATTCAAACAATGAACCAATACAGGGTGATCAAAAATGAAGATGCAAAATTGAGTGGAAGAAACTGTCAAGGTTAATTTTATTAAAAAATGGAAACCCCGCATTTTATAATTTTATCTTATTGAGCATTAAAAATAACTAACTTTGTATAAGGTTGAAAAATTTTGCAGTTTTCAAAATATTGGCAGTTTAACTTTTATTATTGTTAATATGTCAGCTAGCTATGATCAGTTGGCCATGACCGCCATGATGAATCAAGTGATAACACGTTTTTATGGTACCGCGTCTTAATGCCAAATAAATTGCGATCATTAATTGTGTCAGAATTAAAATTAGAGTTTGTTCTTAACGAATACTGTCTAAAAAATTGAAAATACACATATTCAAACTCTAAATTTATTTTTTATTCATGGCGAGTCACAGTCCGAGTCGAACATGCAGTTTTCAACGAAAGATATCTGAATTTAAAATCGATGAACAGTACAAAATTTAGAAACTATGAAAAATTATCCTAACAACTGTCAATGTAGCAATAATTTTACCCAAATCAATAACACTTGATGATAATTAACTCTTAATATCTATGAAGGTAAGAATATCTAAACAAAGAAAAATAATGTATTAATAATAGTATAGTAATGAAGTATAACTATTTACAAAAAATAATACTAATTTAAATGCTGTGCCCAACATTAACCCTTAAACACTTTTCAACTCATTCCAAAACACTTACTGTGGTAGCATTTGATATTTCAGTGGAATCGAGCTGATCCCAGGTTGGTCTGATTCGACCCACTAGTTCTTCAAATGAATTGACGGGAGTAGAGTAAACGGTTTCCTTTACTGTCCCCCAAAGATAAAAATGTAAGGGGGTCATTTGGAAATCTTGGGGACCAACTCCATGGACCAGACGCCTAATCCTTCGGTCTTCAAACATCTCGTACAATTGCATATCTATCAGATTTCCATAATCAACATAACAATCTCTCCTATTTATTAAGGGCATGTTATCGACAGTCTGTCACAACGGTTTGCAAAATTGACAGATATCTTCAAATTTAACACTCCCTCGTAAACAGGCCGGACCTTCTTGTATTTGTACTAAAATCCTTTCAAAAAACTCTTCGCGTCACGCTGCGTTCCCGTCATGAAGAGCTTGAACAAGGTTAAATTTATAGGGATCATGCCATATTCTTCTGAAATTCTTGGTACAGATGGTCGTGAAATTCCTAAATAATACGATACGATACTAGAGTTTGAACTTCATTTCTTTTTATTTCCAAGTTTTTTTTTACTGTGTTCGTAACAATAACGATAGGGCTTTGCCAACAAAACTAAACTTGGTGGCGTCCAACTTCAACTTTGACTTTAACTTTGACTTAAATATGGATTCATTTTCATATCCTCGTACACCATTTGGAACTTGTTTAGTGGCGAAAGATAGACATCGGACCAACCTGAGCTGAGCTAGTGTAGGTGGTTTTCAGACGGTGCTGGAGGAAGATATTGGTGGTTCTCAGCAAAGGATTTAACTTTGCAATAGCTCCAAAGATAATTGCTGTTGAAGAAATCATCTCCAATGTCGAAACCACCCTCACAACTGTAGATGTACAAACGGCAGAAGAAATAAGACAGGAGGTCGCAAAAGTTATCAAGTCATCGAAACCACCACAACCAAACCTAACACATCAGGAGATAAAAGCACTAACAACTCTCAATTCAAACAAAAACATCACGATACTACCTGCTGATAAGGGAAACGCCACTGTTATAATGGATTCGGAGGACTACAGGACCAAACTCGTTCAACTTCTCGATGACCCAAGTTACAAACCTACATCCAGCGACCCAACAACTTATCTTGAAAAAACAACCAAATCTAAAATAAAAGATTCACCTATAGAAGAAGAGATTAAGAAGAAACTCATACCCAGAGAAAAATCAAGTCGATGCCCCAAACTCTACGGCCTTCCAAAAATCCACAAAGTTGGAGTCCCTTTGCGACCTATAGTTAGTGCCTTCAATTCGCCAACATACAACTTGGAAAAATATCTAGCTAGTTTTTTACAACCCATAGTAGAAAAAGCCGATTCATATGTGAAAAATTCGGAACACCACCCAAATTCTCGACACTCTGTCAATAGACTCTAAAGACATCTTAGCCAGTTTTGATGTCAAATCTTTATATCCAAGTGTACCAATCCAAGATGCACTCCAACAAATAGCCTCGTTCTCGGCTACACATAATAGACCTCTCAAAACACTGCCTGAAGAACGCCTACTTTATGTACGACAGTCAAATATACAGGCAAACGGAAGGAGCAGCAATGGGATCACCACTATCACCAGCGGTAGCAAACCTATTTATGACCTACTTGGAGAAAAAAGCACTTGAAACAGCAAATCTCAAACCAAAGCTATGGATCAGATACGTAGATGATGTATTCGTCGTATGGCCTTTTGGTAAAGATGAGCTTTTCAAGTTCTTAGACCATCTGAACTCCATTCATATAAAAATCCAATTCACAATAGAGCTTGAAGAAAATAATCAGCTACCTTTCCTTGACGTTCAAGTCAAGAAAACCCAGGAGGGACGCTTGGAACATACAGTTTACCGAAAGCCAACACACACAAACCGATATCTGAACGCAAAGTCTCATCATCATCCATCGCAGATACAGGGAGTTGTCAATACCTTAATCTCAAGATCCCTACCACTCTCGGATAAACACAACAAAGGACAGGAATTAGCGAAAATTACTGCCGCCTTGCAACAAAACGGATATACAAACCATACAATCCGAAAAGCAAAAGAACAACAACAGCATCGAAAGGAAAAACAAAAAGAAGATATGACAGGAAAACCCAAAACTATACTGCCGTACACGAAAGGAACAATTGACAGAATCGGCCGAATTCTCCGAAAATACAAAATATCTACCGCATACAAAGCACATCAGACCATAGGAACGACCCCAAGCAACCCAAAACCAAAAATAAAATTGGAGAATCAAAGAGTATATAGCGTAGCATGTGGAACTTGCCACAAAACGTATGTGGGACAAACAAACCGCAGAATCTCAGCCAGGTTAAAAGAGCATAAATTAGCCATCAGAAATAAACAAACATCAGCTCTCTTTCAACACCAACATCAGACGGGCTACACAATCGACTTTGACAGCTGCAGACAAATAGCGAATGTAACCAATTATAAAACTAGAACAATTCGAGAAGCAATCGAAATCGAGAAAATTGGACAATTAAACATAAGAGACGATGCCCTTCACTTGTCCAACACCTGGAAAACTATAATAAATAAAACAAATCACCATCAAACCAACGGCGCAATGGAACAGTCAACAAGCGCCGTATCCCAGGCAACCGCAGAAGGGGCGGAGCTAACGATGCCAACCAATCAGCTTCGTTACAATCTACGACACAGGTCTATAAATAAGCATCAAAATCACATCAACCCTCAGTCTATAACCGGATTACGCATACCTTAAACATGATTTTACTGATTTTGTTGAAATTTGGCAGTGTTACCTTTAGTAATAAGGGGCTCATTTAGCCTTAATTTGATTAAAAATATAAAGTCCAGTGGCGTCCCGAGGGCATCATACCGAATATTATTGACATAGAAATGTGCGCCACTAACTCTTTTAAACATTTTATATTTTTTTCGTATTAAGCAACTAAAAATACAACATTTTTGTTTCTTTAAT
>MU185365.1:59435-115722 GCA_016904865.1 Pissodes strobi
ACAAAAATGTATA
Source organism: Pissodes strobi (assembly GCA_016904865.1). Classification (NCBI taxonomy): domain Eukaryota; kingdom Metazoa; phylum Arthropoda; class Insecta; order Coleoptera; family Curculionidae; genus Pissodes; species Pissodes strobi. The sequence goes on from MU185365.1 coordinate 59,449, forward strand.
CATATCAATGAAATAAACAATAGACTTGATATATTCGTATTAGGGCTCGAAGTTATTTACTTTACAAAGTTGACTTAAATTCAACTTAACGTAGAAAATGAGAAATTGTTTATATTATACCTTCAAGTTGTCAATTTAGATAAAAACTTTTCATATGAATGAAGTTTGGCTTTTTATTCCATATCAAAGTGAACATGGGATAATTTTTGCTAGTACACATAGAGAATGAGTTATAGCTCAAAATCGGGAAGAGTGCTAAAATTTTTAGGTTTTATGGTTACAGTCAGTTGCGCAAAGGGTGCAGTAGGTCGAAAACTTGGTTTCTGCATACCTTAGATAAGAATAAAATCTTCTACCTGATTGCTTCGAGGTTAAATATACCCTGTTATTAGACTAATACATAGGTAAAAACTATATATTTTAAATTATTAACGAAGTATCGCTAATAAAGATTTCAAATTATTTTAGACATTTTTTAATATCTAAAATATCAATATGGATTCCGTCTCGAACGAACATTTTTTTAAATTACTTATCTTAATGTTACTTGAGATATACTTTCGTAACTCTTTAAATGAAAAATTACTTGTATACTGTGTTAATTTTATTTTAAACTTTGATCGTTATTCATATGTTTGTGGATAAAATATTGATAGCTCTTTTGGTTTGTCTGTAGGTTAGCGACTTTCCCAAAAATGCAACAGTCTCAGAATTCAACAGTCCTCCGGGTTACCATTTAATGTTGCAGCTTAACAATAAGACGGAGACTCTTCGCGTCATCTTGGATATAATCCACGAAGGAAATCGGATCTTCGACGCCTATGTTTCTTTTCAAGGCCAGGAGAAAGTTATGGAATGTACCCTGGCTTGCCTAAATATTGTCCATATGACGTTCTTGTTGCAGGCCAAATTTTTTAGGTATACGTTTCATCCTCAATAGGCATCCCGGCCGCTTATACGTAAATTGTAGACGCGATAGGACCATAGGGCGACTGAAATATAAATATAGTTGCTTATTATGGTCGCGCTACCCGAGCGAGCGACGCGAGCGGAGGGCCAGGCATGAAATGTTCAAATATTTGAGGACCCAACGTAACGGGAGTATTATATCTGACATTTATATTACAGTCGCCCTATGGCGAGGTCCTATCGCGTCTGCAGTTTACGTATATGCATCCCGGCCGTTTAACCCGAACCATAATTTTAATTTCGACCCGGCCATGCACAAACTAACCCACCGCGAATATAAATATTTTCGCCGAAGTGTGATGGCATATTTATGGACGTGGCACCCAGCACCTGGTCCGAACCCCGAATTTTGGTCGCACCATAAATTCCTGACCATGACGTCATACTTGTGCTATATCATTTTAACGGTTTCGGTTAATGTAGGATATCTTTATGCCAGTTTTCGTTTACTGATGATCATCCTCAGGGATTTGACCTTTAGATGTAATCTGTCAGAATTCACTCACTTGGACTATATCATTCTGCTCCCCGCCATGAAATTAGTGCCGCCATAAATTCTGGACCATGACGTCACCATCAAGATTTGACTGTGGGCTATATCATTTTAAAGGTTTCGTTTAATGTAGGTTATCCTAAAATATTAGTTTTCGATTACTGATATCCATTCTTAGATATTTGAATCTATGATCATTCGTTCACTTGGGTTATATCATTTTAAAGGTTTTGAATAAGGTAGAGCTATAAAGGTATGGAAGTGTGGAAGGTTCATATGAGAAATGCCATGTGGTATAGGTGACATCATTGAAAGTGTGGAAACTCACTTTACGCCTGAAAGTGTAGAAATGTATGAGAATTATTGTAGGAAAAGTTCATCGGGGCATGGAATCGAGAAATACTAAAAATAACTCTAAGTTCTAACAGCCAAAAAATAATTTATTAAATATTTTATATTTTTCCACCAGTATAACATTAAAAATATATTAAAAAATTACATGATTTGTTCAAGAGCCAATCCCTCTGCATAAGCGTCGACTATACAATAACCGTACTTTGATCTACTACATCGAGGGCATAACAAGTCAGCCAACAAAATAACTTCAAGTACGATATCCTCCAATTTGTTAGAAGAAACAACATCACCAAAATACTGATTACAATGTGTAGCAACACCTTTTACTTGGGCAAAAGGATTTTGAATATACATAGCTATACGAATTATGTTAAAATAGGTATAGGCAGGCCCAAAAAGACAACGAAAAACAGCATCAGTATTTCGTTGTATGAATTGGGAACGATCTGTAGCACTTTTAAATTCTTTTTTAATGAAAGCATCCTTGCAAATGAAAATCAATGCATGACAATGTCATAGTTGTCTTCTTCGAACACTGTCTTCATAAGCAGCCTCACGGGTTATGATCTCTTCTTCAATACGTCGGTCGTATGAAGTCTTTAAATCGATTGCAGAAACTTATAAATGATATTTCAGTAAAATTGAAACCGAAGTGTTCTAACTTTGCTTTTGATTCATCACGTCTTCCAGGTATATACCAAGTGATAGAACTCGTGCGTACTTACAAGTTGATATACAAAATACAAAGTATCAACGCGATGAAAATCAACAATTTTACTCAATCTTGACACAGTAGTAATATCACTACACAACTCTTTTACAGCGTGGTTATAAATATTCTTTTGTTTTAAGTTTCCTCTCTTTTCTTTTCCCTTTTCGGCTCGCAGCTGCGAGCAATTTTTAAAACCTTGTTCCCATCCTTAATGTGTGTCTTCTCGTGGCGTTTTAATACATCACGGCGAATAGACTTTTCACACTTAGGGCACGAAACCATCTGCTTCGACAAAGCTATCATTTTTAAGAACTGAATATGGAACGTACGGTTCGGAAAAATTGATACTTTCAAATAAATGTTCCCCATTTATTTAGTTCCATATTATTGGTGCCGTGTGAAAAATGTATTAGACATGACTTACAGCTATGGGGTCGTGTGCAAACTTATATAAAATCCATCTTTATGATACAGGTCTGATACAAGTTTAGACATACAGACAGACAGCCTTATAGACAGACACAGCTTTATAGACAGACATACAGCTCTATAGACAAATAATACAGCTTTTTAGACAAACAAACAGCTTTATAGATAGCTAGGACAGCTTTTTAGACCGTCAGACAGCTTTATAGACAGCCAACACGGCTTTTTAGACAGACAGGCAGCTTTATAGACATCTAATACAGCCTTTTAAACAGACGGACAGCTTTATAGACAGCTAAGGCAGCTTTTTGGACAGACATAAAGCTTTATAGACAGCTTTTTAGATATCTAGGGCAGCTTTTTAGACACGTATTAACCGGTATTGTCAAGATTAACCTGTATCATAAAGACGGATTTAATACCACAAGTTTGCACACGTCCCCATAGCTGCAAGTCATGTCTAATATATTTTTCACACGGCAGCAATAATATGGAACTAAATAAATAAGGAACATTGTTTGAAAGTATCAATTTTTTGAACCGTACGTTTCATATTCAGTTCTTATCAATGGTGGCTTTTTAGAAGCAGATGGTTTCGTGTCCTAAGTGGGAAAAGTCTATTCGCTGTGATGTATTAAAACGCCACGAGAAGACACATTAAAGATGAGGACAAGGTTCTAAAAATTCAGACGAATGTTTTATATAAAAAGTATATGCAGCTGCTAGGCGAAAAACAAAAAGGAAAGAGAGGAAGCTTAAAACAAAAGAATATTATTTAGAACCACGCTGTAATAGAGTTGTTTGGTGATATTGCTGCTGTGTCAAGACTGAGTAAAATTGATGGTTTTCATTGCGTTAATGCTTTGGATTTTGTATATCAATTTGTGGACTATATGAAGATGTTAATTCTACCACTTATAAGTACGCGCGAGTTCTGTCATTTGATATATATGTTACGGTTAATACGAGAAGTTAGTTAATTCTCGATTTAGCCGGCTAAAACGCGAATTAGCCAGATGCCAAGGATAAAACCCGAATGTGTGTTAATTTCACGTATTATTCTGCGTCATCAAACCAACAAAACTAACTCAAACTCACCCAAGGGTTAGTTTGGGTTAAGTTTATTAGTTTGTTTACGATGGATAATACGCGAAATTAACACACATTCGGGTTTTATCCTTGACATCTGGCTAATTCGCGTTTTAGCCGGCTAATTCACGAATTAACTATGGGCAATTGAGGTAATGCCATACCTCTATGGCTACCGTATTAACCGTAACATAAACACCTGGAAGGCATGATGAATCCAAAGCAAAGTTGGAACATTTGGGGTCCCATTTTACTGAAATATCATTTATGTGTTTCTGCAATCGACTTAAAGAGCATGCGACGTATTGAAGAAGGGATCATAACCCGTGAGGCTGCTTATGAAGACATTGTTCGAAGAAGACAACTATGACATTATCACGCATTGATTTTCATTAGCAAGGATGCTTCCATTAAAAGGGAATTAAAAAGTGCTAAAGATCGATCCCAATTCATACAACGAAATACTGATGCTGTTTTTGGTTCTCTTTTTGGGCCTGCCTATATCTATTTTGACATAATTCGTATAGCTTTGTATATTCAAAACCCTTTTGCTCAAGAAAAAGGTATATGTCATGCTTGTGGAAAAATAATAAAAATATTTAATAAATTATTTTTTGGCTGTTAGAACTTATTTTTAGTTTTTCTCGATTCCATACCCCGATGAACTTTTCCTATAAAAATTCTCATACATTTCCACACTTCCACACGTGGACTGAGACTTTCCACACTTTCAGTAATGTTACCTATACCACATGGGATCTCTCATAAGAAACTTCAACACGTCCTCACCTTTATAGCGCTACCTTATTTAAGATCTTTAAAATTATATAACCCAAGTGAACGAATGTTCATAGATGATGTTAGGATCAAATATGAGAATGGTTATCAGTAACTGAAAACTAATACTTGAGAATAACCTACATTAAACGAAACCTTTCAAATGATATGGTCCACGGTTAAATCTTGATGATGACGTCATGATCGAAAATTTATGGCGGCACTAATTTCATGGCGGGGAGGCAGGAATTATTACGCAAAATAGTCCAAGTGAGTGAATCCTGACAGATTACATCTGAAAGTCAAATCAATGAGGATGATCAAAAGTAAACTAAAACTGCCATAAAGATGTCCTACTTTAACCGAAACAGTTAAAACGATATAGCTCAAGTGGTCTAATCCTGACAGTGACATCTGAAGGTCAAATCCCTGAGGATGATCATCAGTAAATGACAACTGGCATAAATATATCCCACATTAACCAAAACCGTTAAAATGAAGTGGGCTAATCCCTGACGGTGATGCCATGGGCAGGAATTTAAGGTGCGACCAAAAATCGGAGTTAGGACCAGGTGCTGGGTGCCACGCCCTTAAATATGACATAGGGTACTTGGGCGAAAATATTTACATTCCCGGTGGGTTAGTTTGCGCATGGTCGGGGCGAAATTGAAATTATGGCTCGGGTTAAACAGTCTACTATTCGCCGAACTCACATTTTAAAGTTATATTTAATAACTTTTTAAAGCTTCATTATTGTAATGTAATAATAAGAATGATAAAATTCCAGCACATTGACAATAACCTCTACCAGCATCCTCTTGACGAACATCTGCAAGCTTCTGCTGACGATTAACAAGAGGTCAGGAAAACCTGATCACTGCATCAACATCTCTAAGTACGTTAGTTACCAACAATATTTGCCTAAACATGGTCTAGTTGCTCTCAGAATCCTAGGACATATCACTGCGACAGCTACTAGTCACAACCAATTTATGAATGTGCTGTTTTCCACAGAGGATGCACAGAAAGCGATAAAAAACGGCTTTTTCCAGTGCATGGACGCCAGTAATGACGATGTAGAGATTGGCCATGCTTCCAAAAAGGAGATATTGAGGTCAGTTACATATTTACCAAAGTATTCCCTATCTAAAAATATTCCCATTGTTTTATTACGAGTATCATTTAGTAAAGAGAAACGAAATCGAGGTTATTTCATGTATATTCTGTTCAAATATTTTTGGACGGTATACAGGGTGGTTCGTAGTGAATGCGCAATAGAGTATCTGTAGGTTCCTGGCAATATATTCTGTGTGAACAAATGTTTTTGTGAAATGTTGCTTGTTTAAAAGATACAGGGCGTTAAAGTTCGATGTTCAATTTAATTTTAAAATTAGAGAAAATGATGTGAAAATTTCAAATGGGACTTTTTGGCAGTGGAAAATCCGAATTTATTACACACTTTTGAATCTTGGATATCAATTACTCATCATGTCTCATCATCTGTATCGCGATTTTGGGTGAACAACCTGATTAACTTATTTTTAAGGAAAATGGGTATACTTGCTTAGCCGGGAATAAACCTGACGAACGTTACCGCTCGTTCCCGTTTGTTTGCGCTGCCACCATTGCTTCTCCCGCTGGAAAATCTCGATCTTTTTGTCCATAACCTGAAACATTTGAATGAAGGCCCCAGATTAACCCACATCATATACGAATGTACGCGTCGGTAATATCGTACAGCTCCGCCTACTTTCAGATCGAGTGGAGGAAATAGTACGTGCAATTTTGAATTTGTAGTCTGAGCGCTTCGATTATGAATCATCATCGAACGTGTGAATTTGTAAAATTTAACCGCTTATTTATTACGACGGGATATAAGAAGTGTATTTGCAGATGTTGTATAACTGAAAATAGAGATACAATGATTTTTTTCTTTGCCTACATATTCCACAAGGTATCTAAAACAATAAATTATTATTTATCGACGTCAAGGAATTGATGATGATAATAAGTAGGTAATTATTCTTAGGTATTAGGGCCCCACGATTTTTAAGTGTTTTCTGAATTTATTGTATGCCTTTCATTAAAAAGGCTGATTGATTAATAAAACATGAATTAAATGCCATATGGAATTATGAGCACTAAATAGTGGATCAGTTTTTATAGAATAAGTACGTAGCAATAATAGGATCATACTGTTGCGCGTAAAACCCTTTTAAATGTGTTAGCAAGATATAATGATTAAGTTAGTACCTACCCTTAAGGATGCGGCCAGCGCAACATGTGTGCTCCGACTTGCTTGTCGGCGTGGGAGTGGGTCAATTATTTACTCTTGACCACCAGTTTGAAATATCCAAATCCGCAGACCCAAACTAGAAGATCCTCGGTCTTAAGAATCCATAAGGGCGATCTAAAATCGACGACTATCAGCTACACAAGGGCGATTTAAAATCCAGACGACAATTAACTACACTTGTTTGATTGAAGTATTTCAGAGAAAATAAAAGTCTGTAACGTTCGTGCAGGTTTAAGTTTATTGTCGCTCGTTAGGTTTGACGGTAACGTGTTGTCATATTTCTTTCAATAAACAAAATGATATAAATATAAAACAGGTAAAAGAGCTCAATTGGAAACAAATAATAACTAGTGTATGCTCACAACTATTGAACTAAATCATATCAGATGTAACCGTATGACGTAATAAATGATTACGGAAGATAAAAAAAAATAATCCTAACTAATTAAAGATAAACGCAATATGCATAAGGTATCTATCGTCACATCGACTAATAATTATAAGTTATCAGGATAATACTTATTACTACTAACTCCGTTGCGCGTGTACCATGGTATACGAATCGCAGTTGTATAAAAATAAACCTTAAGATTCAGTTTATGAAATACCGTTATGTAAAAACGCAGTTATTTAGATATGCATTGGTAAGCTATGCTTACACATAAACAGTTCCAAAAATAATTATATCAATACTTCGCAGAAGGAAATAAAAACACGCAATCTAATACACGCTGGAAAATATCAGTAACACGCCAATAACATTATGTCGATAGATCACAAATATAACCTAAACTTATCTTTACTGGTCTTCGCCGATATCACCTACGGCCTTCTGCACGCGGACTACTGCTAAGCACGGTGGGGCCATAAACTCTCAGTGGCAATTGAGGTAATGCCATACCTCTATAGCTACAGTCGGTACCAATGAAACACCACCAACTGTATTGACTGGTAGCTACTTGGTTAGCTACTTAATCTCTCTCCAAGCAAAGCTGGCCCCAAACAACAATAGCTCCAAATAACATTAACTTGTTCCATATACAAATAACTCCAGGCCAAAATAGCTCCAGCCATAAAATAGCTCCCATAAAACTGGCTCCCGATAAAAAAAACCTGAAAGAGAACAAGCGCTAAGTATGCATTCTCTTACTGCAATTTCAGGCAGCTCCTCTTTCGGAATACTCTCCACTCAAAGAGTATTTAAAAATAATAATGAGTCGTCTTGCCAACATGCGAAGGTCATAATAAAGTCAATATCATATCAACCCTACAGGTGATAGACAAGAAAACTGACCAATAATATAACCACTGTTTGCTCTGTTAAGAGTTTAGACCACCAGGCAAGAACAAAGCTTGTCCATTTATATCATTAATATTAAATCTAAATTTAGTAAGCTTCCGTAGGGCTTTACAAGTTCTTATAAGAAAAATTCAAAGTAGAAAAGAAATTTATCAAAGATTATATACAACATTATACCCTATTACACAATACGGGTGCCCATAAAGACAAAGAATCAGCTATGAGTGCTCGACTGCAATATCATACCGAATACGGTATCAGAAACGAACATTCAATACGCTTGATTTCCCCAGAATATTACTTCTTGTAAACATAATGAGTATAAATAAGTCATGCTATGCCTGTTCCAGGCCTAACTTATCTTTTGTTTGACGATATTGCATGATTTGCGTGCAAGAATTAGTAAATTTTCAAAAGTAACACTCTATATAGCAGTATTGTGCAGTATTTCAATCCCCCTCTGAGACCCGTTAGAAAACTATAATGCAGTAACTTACACCCTGATAGAATAAATTCCCCTGTACAGAAAATAAATGAGTATGTACAAAATGTAAGATGTATATTTATTTACCTAGCTACGTAGGGTTTTTCGATGGTAATGACGAATTGGGAGCGTCGCTCTCTCCTACAGGCACTCGTCGAGGGAGGAAACGGCGTACTTTGTTACAGAATCCACTGCACGTGGCAAGCTACCAAAAGAAATCTTGACTCAGGCAAAATCCATCCAATCCAGTCAAGCAATTTACTATAGCAACCCAGCAACTATGCCACTTTTTACCCGAAATAAGTATAATCCCCCTTAGGGTTAATTAAAAATTCTTAAACTTTTTATCAGGCATACGCACTACCTCCTTTGAGGGTTTTTGAAGAAAGAGGACGAAATCTGACCAAAATCGACTACCTAGATCGTGAAATTCAATGTTAAAAAGCTAGCAAAAACTCGGCCTACAGGCCCGCTTTACACTGTTCTGTAACCTACGCAAAATACTACCAGCCGGTTGTCGCCAAATCTACCAACATCTGCAATATGCAATCAAACGTACCTAAGGCTGCATGATATTATGTACTGCTGGCAGAACAAAGAAATCCAACGATAAATCCATCATTGACAATGCCCAAACAACCAAAAACCAATTTGTTCCGGCCGGCGCCATTTAAAACTCCTGAGATCAAATCTGTTCAACGCAGAAATTTAAATCAGACCTAAAGGTACCTTAAGCTAGAGCCAGTGTCCTTGCTGGAACGCTTGCGACGCAATTCGAGCGACGTTGCCAAGTTAAGGAATTCATGCATTTACTAAAACATCCTGACTGCGTATTTTTAAAGCGAAAGCGAAATGTTATTAAGATAAAAATAGAGTTTTTAAAATCAAGAAATTATTTTTTAGAAAATGTACAGTTTTTTCGAACTATTACCGATATATTTACAAATACATATAAAAACAAATCCTCAAATAGTTGTTAAAAGATAATAAAAAAAACTGAATCAAATTAATAACAACATAATAACAACTATTATCTACAATATACTATTCTATTTAAAAGCGTTTAATTTCATATCCATAATGAACGTTCATCATATGCATATATCAATGTTAAAAATGCCATGTATTTACCTGTTTATTTCATATTTCTGAAAAATTTACATGTAAATGATGGTCAAATTTAACTAATGCCATGCGTAATATACCGCACTATAATAGAATTGATAAGACAGACACGTACTGGACAAACATTTTTTTTATTTATCCAAACGATTCGCAGATAATACTGGGTTAGCCTAAAGAGATCGCCATAATTACATGAATATTGCTACTAATCTTGACAAATGATTTTTGGCCAAAACCAAAGAAAATGTTACCACGATAAGAACACCTATCCTTACGGACGAAGTGGAAACGGTAGAAGGCGCTGTCAGTCGCTTGGTTTCGGCCGGTTAGCGAATATTTTAACTTCGCGCCCAACAATTCCATCGAGTCGAGGACGCGACGTTGCCAAGTGATATTAATTGTACCGGTTTGAAAAGAAATTATTGAATAGTTTTGATTATAAAGGTAGACATATTAATGTCGATTGCGGCTGTATTAAACAAACACAAGAACGTTATGATTGGGATTTTTAATTATATATTATCAGAAATTTATCACTAACCGTAGAAGAAAATATGAAATATGTTCACTTATTCTGAAAAAAAAAACACTCTTACGGTCATGCTACGGCGCACATTGTTAACTTAAGGACGTTGATAATTCAAATCTATACCTAGTTAATTTAAAGTTATTTATCAAAAAGACTGCCCTAAATATAAAAATTTGTCTGCCGATGTCTGCATTAGCAATATTGTTGAATTAACAATATTGTTATCGTAACAATGATCAGCTGCTAATAAATGTAGTCATATGTCAAATGTTGTTTATATAAATTTCTAACTGGGGATTTTTTCCCAATTTTTTTCACAAATTCTTCTTTGAATCCGGGGATTGGCTAAACTATAGATATCAATAAGCAAAATATTTAACACTGTCCATTTAAAAAAAAAAGTCAAAATTCGAAAAGTGCGTTCCGCTTCGAGATTGTGGAATATTCGGATTATGTTAGATATTTTCCTAAGAAAACGCATTTATTGCAACTTACTTCTTTGATCATCTACAAAAACTTTTTTGATAACTTCAATCAAACAAAATTATTTTATTTTACTCACTAGAGGCATTTCAGGAATTTCTTCCTTTATTCTTGGAAAATCTTGTAACTTGTTCGGGACAATTGAAGGTAGTTTTTGAGTTTGTATTATATATAATTATTTTTCTACTTTTTGACTATAAGATGAAAAACTTGATTGATTTTCGAAAAACGAAGTAAGATCAAGCTGACAAAAAATTTGTTTAAGAAAAATGAGGTTACTTCTGCCTTACTGATACCAAAGAAAATGTTACTGGTTTCTTTGCTGATACTAACCAGTAGTTTTCAAGAGACAACAGTGAAGTAGTAGCAAAGAAAATTTTACTACCGTAGTAAAATTTTCTTTGTTAGTAGCTAGTAATTTATATTTTTGAGAAATCGACTATACTTACGTTTACCTACGAAATCTAATAAATTTTGGTTAAAAAAATTCGGTATTCAAAATCTTAATGGCTAAAGCCTTATTGAAAAAATAATAATTTGATCAAGGGCGAGATTCGCATTAATGAATTCTGGAAAAAGTCATTAAAATAGGAGAGAACTAATTTTTTAGATCTGTAATAATTTGAGTATCTACTTGATTTACTATTTTTTCAGAGGATTAATTTGCTACCCTGTTTTTGATGTTTTATAAAAAATAATAAATTTGCTATACAACTACATAATGGTCTTGAACTAAATAAAAAAGAAGCTTTTCTTAATAGGTAATACAATTTTGTTGACCTAATCTCTACTACTTGGACATCGAATAAATGACAAAACTGAACCATTTTTTTACTCTGTGGAACAAAATATTATGTAAACAATTAATATGAATTTTCGTCAAGTTGCTATAGCGATTTAAACTTTAACTAGGTAGATACATTTTATTAATAATGAGTAACGGTGAGTAAGACTACATTTGGAGAAACGAATTTATTATTTATAGAATACGTATAATGATACGCACTCACACAGATAAATATTGTATAAACCAAAGAAAATGTTACTAGTAAACCTAAGAAAAGCAATACTTTTGACTTTCAGCGTATTTTAGGTACGTAGGAAAGATCTAAACTTATAGACAATTTTTGTTTAAGGTTTTGTGCAATATTTTTGTGTGTTAGTCTATTATAATATATCGGATATAATTTAGGAACAGGCAACATTTGGGAGAGTGCCCCGCTGCCATGCAACCAGTTTATAAAAGTATATGAACTAAATAGATTAAAAATAAAAGGAAAATCCCGGAATCGCATATTCTTCACATATTTAGGATATGTTGGGGTTTAAAGGTCTTTGAGACGCGTGTATAAACAAAAATCTTTTTTGCAAGATGAAATATTTCGAGGATTTGAAGAAGTTTGCCCCAATGTAATAGTCGTAGGAACATTTTCTTGGGTAAATAATAAGCCTTCTCCTGGGTAAAATAGGGATCGGAATCGTATTCGAATAATTCGAGTATTCTAAATTCGAATTTTTTGTTAGTTAAAAACTTCGACTATTCGAATATTTCACTCATCGGTTATTCGAATATTCGACTATTCGAACATTCGACTATTCAAATGTTTATCGCACGGAAAAAGATATGTCCTTTGGTTCGTAATTTAAATTTACCCCTCCTTAAATGTCCTGTTTTAAAAAATTCAAGAATTACTTTTGGTCGAACAAATACGTTTGTAGTCCATTTATCTTCCAACTATTGGGCCTTCTATCCGTGTATGTATGTAGATGTACAAAATAGATATGTGGTTCTTTTTTAAAATATAAATTAGGGCTCAGAACTGAATTCGATTAATTCCATTATTCGACTATTTTTAATCTAAATTCGACTTTTTTGTTAGTTAAACAATTCGACAATTTACTTTTTTGACCAGATATCCTGCATAATACCCTATTGTACAGTCTTCGAGGGTACCTTTTTGTTGGTCTTTGTTATATATAGGAATTGGGTATGTTCATCGAAACTGTCAAAAGATGAAAATGAGTTGTCTTCAATGGCAGTGTCCATACTTAAATTTTTGCTATGCTCTGTTTGTTTCTAACTGATCGATTCCATTACTAAAATTGATTTGTCTCTATCATCCTGGCAATTTCAAGAATTTGACGGTTTCAATAATTCAGTAATTGTTTGAATACGAAAAGAGAGGCGGAAAATTTTGGCCGAAGGATTTAAATTCCATCCACCATGTTGCCTTATGATCGGAAAAAAGTTTTCCAAGAAATCTTGATTCAATCTCTTCGTCAAAATGAATGATGTTTTGTCATCTTTCTTTCCTTCTTCAAAAAGGCCAAGGACTCCGTTAATACTCTGAATGAAACCGTCGAAGCAAGGAGGTCTTGATTCTCTCAACTTTGTCTGAATTATGCCATCTTTTTTATTTTTGCTTATAGATTTGCTGACTTTGATAATACAATTGAAAATTTGTCTTCCTTTCTGCAAAATTTCAATAACTTTTTGATGTTTTTCACTTAAGCCACAACAATAAGGGTTTTTACCATGAGCCTGTCACTATTCAATGCATCAAAAAGATTGTTCATTGCCATAACAAAATCAGTGGTGTCAGTACCTACCTTCTTTATTATTGATTTGCTGACATCCAACACATGATCGAATAGCTGCAGCCACTGTTCTCGAAAATATTTGTAATGCCAATTTGCAAGACATTTTTTCAAATGAGTTAGGTCTGATATGTTTCTCTGTAAGCTTTGGAAGTGCCCTCGCAGTAGATGAATTTTGGTCGATTTCGAAAGTCTTTTTAATTACGTCCAAGTTGATGATTTTCTGATCTATTCGAAAAGCTCCTGTCAACAGATTGTTACGTAAACTTGGTATATCATATTATATGCAAACGATTTTGTTTTTGCCATGGAAAAAGTAAGGATTTTCTTTGGTTATTCCAAAAATATTAAATGATCCTCTATTATTACTTCCTTGGTCGCAGACTATTACTTTAGGGAGAAAACCAATGTCAACAACGTTGTTTAAAGTATAACTTATTAGAGCCTTAAGATTGTTTTGTTTTACAGGACCTTGCGAAAAAAAATATGATACTGGAATCTTCCACTTCTTATAAAGACCACGTAAACAAAATACCAAAGCATGCGTGGCTTTTTTTGGCGCATATAAGTATATATACAGTGTCTCACGGTGACCGTCCATTAGAATATTTTGGAAAGTAAAGCCATTTGAATTCCGAAAATTGGTACCATAGGGTGTTTAAAGACGCTCTATTGGAATAAAATAACAGCAGCGTTGTGCGACTACCGGTTATAACAGAAGTAGATATCAACTTGGTTATTTTCATCAGAACACCCTGTATATTATTTCATATTCGAATTTCTTACAAAATTCTAGGTACACTTGATGTAAAATGTCCTATACCTTAGCCCTTTTTGATATATTCTAAATTTTATGTCAAAAATGACGTTTGCCAGTCAATATTTAATTATAATTTTTTCGCGTATGGAAGCTCTACTAATTTAATTGGCATTGATTTTCTTGCAGAGGGAGCTCTACTTTAATACACTTATTTGATATTCTGATAGTAAACCAATACAGGGTGATCAAAAACGACGATTCAAAATTGAGTGGTAAACATCGTCAAAAGCCAATTTTTTTAAAAGGAAACCACATATTTTTTTAATTTTATTTTATTTAGCATTAAAAATAATTCTAACTTTGTAAGGTTTTCTATTTCAAAATTTTGTAGTTTTCAAAATATTGGCAGTTTAACATCTTTATTGTTAAATGCTAGCTAGCTATGGTCTGTTGGACATGACCGCCATGATTAAACAAGTGAGACTACGTTTCCATGGTACCGCGATTATATAAAATAAAATAATAAAGATACATTTATTTACTTTTTGTATGCACCACAAATTAGATCGCATTCTAACACACACTGTGGTACAAGAGCATGTTTGCCATATTTCCTTATTAATCAGTGAATTTCACTTTCAAGTAGGTATATTTTGTTTGTAAATAGCACTTACTATTTTAAATTTATTGAACCATGTTACATTTGTTATTCTATAAATACCTAATTTAAATCTACGTTAGTTAACAAAAAAAAACATACGTAATTACCTTACCTACTTTAGAATTTTAAATATTGTCATCAAGCATGCTAAGAATTTCTATAAATAAAAGTGGCAATGCCGCGTGGCTGCCTCCGCTACTTCGGCTACGTCTCGCCTACTTTCGGCCGATTCCGGCCGAATAACAACATAGCGTAGTAGTCGTAGTAAAACGGCATGTTTTGAATCTATTACTATCGTGTGATGTTCTTTAGTGCTTTGTAAGACTTTTTGAGGCAAATCAGTGTTTAATACTTTATCATGGTTCATCATTGTAGAGTTTGCAAGAAAACAAGTCAGAATTTTCCAAAACTTTTGTTTCATCGGTGAGTATATAAATTTCATTGACGTCCCTCGAGGACCATACAAAGCAATAAAATAATGCATGTGTTTCTAGTTCAAGTACAAGTAGATGACAATTAGCTTCTAATAACACTTTACAAGTTTATTATATCTGCAAATCAAAAATGAAACTAATCTAGCATAATTGATATTTTCGTCTACACGAGTCCTACCACCTGACGAGTCCTACCGCTTGACGAGTCCAGTCCAGTCTCTTGTGCGCGCATTATAAACACACTTCTGAAATCTGAATGGTATATTTGCTTATAAATACTTTTAAAACCTTGCCATTTACTTTTACTGGACTGGTTTGAGGACCAATATATATTAAGATGTCCCGTTAAATTGTCATGGAACCGAATTAATAAAATTAGTGAACAAATTATTTTAAAATCAGGATACATTATGAAACTTAATAAGCTTGAATCTTCTCAGACCAAGAGTTAGAAGTTTACTTACAAAAGCTGTCTTATTTAGAAATTAATACACTTTTGTATACTTATTAGTTATTCAACTAGATTGTTTAAATAAGCGTTGTATACTTAAAATTAAATTTCAGGACTTAAAAACTTGTCAAACATGTTCCAAAATAATTTTGCCTAGTATTTTCTTAATCTCTATCTTTGCTTTGTTTTGTTCTTTTGAGTTTTTTTATTGCTGTGATTATTATTTTGATTTTTCAATAGCGAAATCAGTAGTCCTACTCCATTCAATTATTGGAACATTTTAAACGCCATTAGAATGCTAAAAACAGCAATTTTACATCTATTACGATAAAAGTATGTATATACTATCCTAAATGAACGATTTGATTTAGTATTATGGTGTATTGCAATATATTTAATTTTTAATTAATAAAAAATCACAGTCCTTCGCAAAGATGCAACCGGGGGAACATTGAAAATGATGAATAAAAAAGCAAAAATGTGATTTGTGTTATAATTCAAATAGTTTTTAAAAGCAGAGTTTAAAAAAGTAAATATTTTGTATATTTACGAGTGTTTATAATATTTTTAATTAAAGAAATGCATTTTTAAGATTAATATTAAGGATTATCATAATTAAAAAATAAATAAATAAAGAAAGGTGCAGATATGAAGACCTAAAAAATTACCCTCCACTTGTAGATAGGAAAATATATTAATATATAGTTAGCTATAACATTACTGTAATATTTTTAACCTGTTCCGATTCGTTTTAGCCCGTTTTGGTGCATTTGGATATTTTTAGTCATTTTCGGTTAGTCGTTCAAACAACTTTCGGTTAGTTTCAGTTAGTTCAAATTTATTTTTGCCATTTGAACCGACTCCAATACGTTATAATCAAATTTAAGATTTTTGGTTAGTCCCCAAAATTCGGTTCGTTTTGGTTGGTTTTAACTTACTTTAATTTTTGTAACCTATTCCCGTACGTTTTAGCTCGTTTTGGTGCTTTTGGTTACTTTAAGTTAGTCATTCAATCAACTTTCGGTTACTTTCAGTTAGTTCCAATTTATTTTAGTCATTTGAACTGGTTTCGGTACGTTATCACCAACTTGAATGTTTTTGACTAATTTTAGTTAGTCGCCAAAATTCGATTAGTTTGGGTTAGTTTCGAGGTACTTTAATATTTTTAATGTTCCGATACGTTTTGGCCCTTCTGGGTGCTTTTGGTTACTTTTAATTAGTTTTGGTTGGTCGTTTAATCAACTACCGGTAGAGTTCAGTTAGTTTTAATATATATTAGTCATTTAAACCGGTTTCGGTACCTTATATATGCAATTTTAATGTTTTTGGTTAGTTTTGGTTAGTCGCCAAAATTGGGCTAATTTGAGTTAGTTTTATTTATTTATTTATTTATTTATTTATTTATTTATTTACGCTGCCTACCTTACAGGTTATAAAAACCCAACTACAAGGCAGGAAGGACATAATGACAATAATTACAAAAAAATTTAGAATAAAAATAATAAAGGGAAGTCCATATTTGCCTTAACCTATCAGAGGAAAAAAATATATACCTACCGTATAAGTAACAGAAACTAATAACACAAAAAAACGTTAAAAAACATTTAACATTAAAAAATAATTAAGACAGAGAAAAAAACGATACATAAAAATTATACTAAGCATTATTCAAGACGAAAATGTGAAAGTTTTTCAATGCTTCCATATGCGACGAAGACACTCTGTAGAAATATTAAATAAGTCAATGTTACATTCGTGGTTTTGCATGCTACACATTACATAAAGCGGTGAGAACTTTAGGATATTAGTTCTGGCAGTAGGTAGGTAAAATAAGTTCTGATATCGACTGCTTACACGCGGAACACTAAAATTCAGCCTTGAAAGGATATTGGGACAATCTAAATTATTATTCAACAACTTGGACAAAGTAACAATAGTGAAATAGTCCCGTCGAGATTTTAAAGAAGAAAAATTAAATCTACCAAGTAAATCATCATGCGGAAAACCTTGAATAGGATAGTGTCCATCACACTTAAAACAGACATATTTTAAAAATTTACGTTGAACTCTCTCCAATCTATCAATACATAGATTATATCCAGGAGACCAGACTACGCAGGCATACTCCAATTTAGAACGAACATAAGAAAAATATAGCGACTTGATTGCATCCGTGGTGTTGAAGTCTCTAGTGCATCTTAGAATGAAACCATAAGCCTTGGATGCTTCCGAAATAATGGTATCGATGTGGGAAGAAAAGGAAAGTTTGGGATCAAAAATGACACCAAGGTCTCTAAATGTGTTTACGCGACAAACCGGACTATCATTTAATAAGTATTGAAAAGTAATTGGTAATATTTTAGTGGTGAAAGTCATAACGTTACACTTTGCCACGTTGAGCTGTAGCCTGTTTTCTAAACACCATTCGCTAATTAGATTAAGGTTAGATTGCAGTCTCACACAGTCATTCCAAGTTTTTATTTTCATATATAATTTTACATCATCGGCATAAAGTAAATAATTAATGTCAAGTTTAGACCCAATGTCATTAATAAAGTAATTAAAAAGAAGGGGGCCCAGTACAGAACCCTGCGGGACGCCAGAATTCGCCACGTATTGATCGGATTTTGAGCCACACACCTCCACATATTGCATGCGATTACTCAAATATGAATCAAAAAATTCGACCAGTGCATCAGAAAAACCAAATCTAGCTAACTTGTGGAGTAGGATACGATGATCTAGTTGGTCAAATGCTTTTGTAAAGTCCAAATAAATGACATCCGTCTGATATTCGTCATCTATTGCCTCCGCGATATCCTGAGTAACAATTAAAAGATTTGTTGTTGTAGACCTGCTTTTATAAAAACCATGCTGTTCAGGCACTATTAAATTTTTAGTTAAAGGAAACATATGGTCATGAAGTAAAAACTCAAGTATCTTGGAGAAATTACAGATTATTGATACCGGTCTATAGTTAACTACATCCGATCTGTCACCCTTCTTAAATACGGGACAAACTTTCGATGTTTTCCATATAGTAGGAACGGATTTCGTGCGCAAGCATAAGTTAAATAATATCTGAAGAGGTTTCGCGAGAACAAACCTACAATCCCTTATAAGAAATGCGGGTATTGAGTCCGGTCCTGTCGTGAATCTAGGCTTCAGATTTTTTATTGCATTAATGACTTCCTGTTCCGAAAAATATGATATGTCTATAACAGGTGTACAAAACACTTCGTTATCTGTATTAATATTAAGAGAGCCATAAGAAGAAAATGACTGTTTGAAAAAATCAGCGAATGAATCCAAAATACCAGGCACATTATCCACAGTTGTGCCTTTATAACACATGCTCTTTGGAAGTCCCTTTAGTTCTCTTTTATTTCTGACAAAATTCCAGAACAATTTAGGATCTCTTTTAATATCCTGTTCAGTTTTTTGAATATATTGCTTATATGATCTCGAAACACCCGCCTTAATTTGACTTCTAAGAACTTTAAACTTATCCAAATCCTGAGTGTTTCCATACTTTTTAAATTTTTTGAAAAAAATACTCTTTTGTTTTAAGTTAGCTATAATGTCACGTGAGAACCAGGGAGGATAATTTCTTTTAGGAATCTTACCATACTTAGGCACGAAACTATCAATTGTTTGGAATACTTTATTGTAAAAAATATCGGAAGCAGCTTCAATCGATTTTGCAGCTTCCAAAGAGGACCAATCGAGAGATAATAGGGTATTATATAATCCAAGAAAATTTGCCTTTCGAAAGTTATATCTATCTTGAAGGTCCAGATGGAACTGACGTTTAAAACTTGCCGATTGGCAATACTTCAGCGACACCGAAAGAGCAGGGTGGTGATTATCCTCATCAACAAGGACCTCAATCGATTTCTCAACAATACACCGTTCGTTATTGTGAATCACTAAATCCAGAATTCTATTATTGCAATTCTCTATCTTATTACTTTGCGCAAAATTTAAACAAGTTAAAAAATTATTCAAGGTATATACCAAGTTATCATTCCTTCTACCAGTCAGAGAGTCCGAATAGCACGATATATTGAAATCACCCAATATACAAACATTTCTACCAAAGAAACAGTCCAAAGAAGTCAAGCAGTCAAACAAATTTACCAAAAGGTTAGAGGTCACCGGCGGTGGCATATAGACAACAAACACAAACATCGAAGAAAACTGAAATGATATTTTAACACCCACCAAATCAATCTCCGGAAGAAGATCATTTTTAGGAATTTTAATCAGTGATGAATTAAAATCTTTATTTACGGCGATTAAAACACCGCCCCCCCGCGATTTATTAGTTTCCAATAAATTTCTATCTGCTCTAAATACGTTGTATTTGTGACATATTAGTTCACCACTTAATACTGAGGAATCTAACCATGTTTCAGTAAGCGCAAGTAAATCAAAAGAACAGTACGACGTGGTATTTAGCATATCAACAGTTTTAGTTCTAAGTCCGTGCGTATTCTGATAGTACACTGAAAGATGATGGAACTGTGCATGCTCAAAGGTGAAAGATGATACGTTGGAAGGTGGGGTCAATGTCATGGTGGGAATAATAAAAGAAGATGAGTTATTTAATTGCTATTGGCCCAATATATTGGCGCGAAGTTTCGCACATGCATTTTTATAAGCAGAACACTTGGTAATATCCCAAGCAGCATGGGAGGTGTCGACAACAGTGTTGCCACGATTAGACGTATTAAAATTTACACAATTAGAACAATTTAAAATTTGAGAATTACAATCTTTAACACTATGATTTTTACCACATCTAGGGCAACAAGAAGTTTTAGAACAACTTTTAGATGAATGGTTGTACTCGTTACAGTTGTAACAGCGACTTACTTCAACCGCATCAAATACAGAACATGCATCATAACCAATAAATACATTACCCACCTTTAAAATTCTTTCATATGTAACTTTATCCAGTTGTATAACAGCCTGAAAAACTTTCTCATTTTTCTTTGTTTTACAAATTTTTATTACCTCACATGAGGAATCAATGGAAAAAGTATCTGCATTTAATTGTCGTAAAATTGACAGTAAAGTTTCCTCAGCATAACACTCCGAAAAGCCAACGATACGCACTCTTGGATTAACACCGTGGATCTCCCGCACCTCATAAGTTCCTGCTAGCTTCAGTTCGGCTAACTCCCTGAACTTCTTATTTTCCTCTAAATTTTTGCAACTTACTAAGATGGATCCATTGCTTACAGATTTGACTTTAGCCAAACGTAGGTTTAATTCAGTGGGATCAATTTGATCTGTCATGTCTTGCTTCGTTTTTTCGGCACTCTGAGATTGATTTTTGGGAACGACAAGTACTGCAGGTTGTGTATTATTTCTGACGATGGACGCATAGCTAGAAGGTTGATAGGGCAAGCTACTACTTCGGCTGAAAGTCAATACCTTTTCTGATATGGCCGAGGATAGGTCAGTTCTTAATGACTCGAAGGCAGTAGTGAGGCTAGTAAGGGCTAACTGCAGTTGATCATTTATCAACTGTTTTAAGCTGACCTGGTCGATAGATATGCATCTAGACACACAAGAATCACACTTCCAAGATAAACCACTAACCTCTGATATCAAATTGGCAACATCGACGGACTTGTGAATACAAGCGATATGGGAAGCATTTTTGCATTCGCTACAGCACAGTTTTTTGCGAGATGTTATTATCTCCTTGCAAAAAACACAGTTAGTCATTTTAACAAGTGGAAAAGGTTAATTAAACACATTAAAATACAGATAATTCGTGCACCAGAACAAGCAAATAACTTCACTATCGGATTGAGTGACCCGAGAAATATGTATATGCCGAATTTTGTCCGAAACTGTAAAGTTTATCGGTAAGAAACGTGAATTATTTACCGAGCAAAAATTTTAACGTCTTCTTTCAATGCTTCACGGTTTTTTAACTTACTTTAACATTTTTAAACTGTTCTGATATCTTTTAGCCCGTTTGGTGCATTTATTCAGTTTTGGTTAGTTTTGGTTAGTCATTCAATCAACTTTCAAATACTTTCAGTTAGTTCCAATTTATTTTAGTAATTTGGACTGGTTCCGACACGTTATTATAACCAATTTAAATGCGAGTTTAAAAGTTTTTGGTTAATTTTAGTTAGTCGCCAAAATTCGGTTAATTTGGGTTAGTTTCAACTTAGTTTAACATTTTTAATCTGTTCCGATACGTTTTAGCCCTTTTTGGCGCTTTTAGTTAGTGTTGGTTAGTCGTTTAATCAACTTTTTAAAGTTAAATTAGTTTAAATATATTTTAGTCATTTGAACCGGTACGTTATAAACAATTTTAATGTTTTTGGTTAGTTTTGGTTAGTCGCTAAAATTCGGTTAATTTGTATCAGTTTTAGCTTACTTTAACATTTTTAATCTGTTCTAATACGTTTTACTCCGTTTTTGGTGTTTTAGTTAGTTTTGGTTAGTCATTCAATCAAATTTCGGTTACTCTCAGTTAGTTCCAATTTATTTTAGAACCGATTCCGGTACGTTATTATAACCAATTTAAATGTCTTTGTTTCATTTTAGCTAGTCGCCAATATTCGGTTATTTTGGGTTAGTTTCAACTTACTTTAATATTTTTAATCTGTTTCGATACGTTTTAGCTCTTTTTGGTGCTTTTGGTTAGTTTTGGGTTAGTCGTTCAATCAACATTCGATAAATATCAGTTGGTTTTAATATATTTTAGCCATTTGACCCGGTGCCGGTACGCTATAAGCAATTTTAACGTTTTTGGTTACTTTTGGTTAATCGGCAAAATTCGGTTAATTTGGGTTAGTTTTAATTTACTTTAACATTTTTAATGTGTTCTGATAGGTTTTAGCCCGTTTTGCTTCTTTTAGTTAGTTTTGGTTATAGTCATTCAATCAACTTTCGGTTACTTTGAGTTAGTTCCAACTTATTTTAATCATTTGAACCGGTTCCGATACCTTAATTATGACCAATTTTAATGTTTTTGGTTAGTGTTGGTTAGTCGCCAAAATTCAGTTTATTTGGGTTAGTTTTAACTTACTTCCATATTTTTAATCTGTTCCTATACGTTTTAGCCCGTTTTGGTGTTTTTTGTTACTTTTGGTTAGTCATTCAAACAACTTTCGGTTACTTTCAGTTAGTTCTAATTTATTTTAGTCATCTAAACCGGTTTCCATACGTTCCATACTCCATACGTCAATTATGTGGCTGCGCGTGCCAGAGTTTTGGTGTTCGAAATTGTCGATACCTTTTTTTATACCAGTTTTGATACCCAACCAGTCTGAACAAAAAAATTGGAGGTATGGTGATGGAACTTTATTGACTATTAATCTCTTATAATTTAATATCCCTCAAAAATATTAATAAAGACTTTTCAATAGATTTAAATAGCATTCCTACTCAAGACAATCAAATTTAAATTATGTGCTAAGAAATTCGTTTCCAAACTTGAAAATTGTCGGTCTCAAGTTTCCCAATATTTCAATATCCAGATTTAATTTATTCCCATTTTTAGTTTTTGCGTAATCGATTTAGATTTGAATTTTGGTGAAAGAAAAAATATTACGAAAAATTAAAATGCTACGCCTATGTTTGTTTACCCACTAGCCACTTTCTGTACCACAGTTTCATTGCTAAATACGCACGTCACAGTCTGTGCTTTACGATACAGTTTTCTAGAAAATTATGAATGACAGACTTTGTCTTTTTAAGTAAGTAGTCTTAGGTACCGCGTGTCAATATCAAATCAATTGCGATCATTAATTATTGTGTGTCAACATTAAAATTAAAGTTTATTCTTAACGAATACTGTCTAAAAACTGGAAATTTTAATGTTGATACACAATAATTAATGATCGCAATTGATTTGGCATTGAAATGCGGTACCATGGAAACGTGGTATCACAAGTTTTATCATGACGGTTATGGCTAACTGACCATAGCTAGCTAATATTTTAACAATAAAAATGTTAAACTGCCAATATTTTGCAACTACAAAATTTTGAACTAGAAAACCTTATACAAAGTTAGACTTATTTTTAATGCTAAATAAGATAAAAAAAATTACTTTTGACTGTTTTTTTTCCACTCAATTTTTTTGATATCCCTGTATTGGTTTATTATCAGAATATCAAATAAGTGTATTAAAATAGAGCTCCCTATGCAAGAAAATTAATTCCAATTAAATTATTAGAGCTTCCATACGGGAAAAAATCATAATTAAGTATTGACTCGCAAACGTCATTTTTGACAAAAATTTAGAATAATGCCAAAAACGGTTAGACTTAGGTATGGGACATTATACATAAAATGGATCTAGAATTTTGGTAGGAATCGAAATATGAAATAATATACAGGGTGTTCAATTCAAAATAACCAAGTTGACGTCTACTTCCGGTATAACCGGAAGTCACACAACGCTGCTGTTATTCTATTCGAATAGAGCATCTTTAAAAACCTTATGGTACCAATTTCCAGAATTCAAATGGCTTTACTTTCCGAAATATTCTAATGGACGGTCACCAACCGTGAGACAATCGTGGCCGTGCCGGATAAAAATACCTATATAAATTGCAAGTTCCGGTCATTACAGAAGGGTGCAGACCTCATAGAAGATGTGAAATAATTGTTTTCCCAAGTTTGCATAAATATCGGATTTTTTTTTCAATCAGATGTTAAAAAATTACGTTTTTTTGTTAATTTAGCAATGTTCCGAGAGCCAGAAAAAGGTTGCAAAACCGGTTTTGTTATTTATTTACCTCCCCCAATGTTATTCCAAAATTTTCGCAATTTTGTACAGTCATTAAGGTAAAAAGTATGGAAAGAAGAAATAGAAACACTTTAACTATACTTCACTTGTTTTATGTTTTTTTTTTAATTATTGCTCTGCTTTTATCAGAATAGTATATTGTGCAACAAGTGTGACGATGTTTGAAATGTCCAGCTTTCAAGAGCAGTTGTTAGTGCGTTTTTGTCTATTTTCAGGGCAGTCGTAGAAAAACGAAATTTAAAATACACATTGTACCTATTTGATGAAAATTTTTATCAAATTCAACATATGGCTACGTATGTATTTTCGTTTCAATTCTGACACTGGAAAATGTTGAAGGATTTAGATAAAAGTTTTCGAAATAGCTTATTCCTTCAAGAGCAACAAAGCAGCTGTTGCCAATTAGATTGCCGTAAAAACATTTTGCAAATTGATATCGCAATTGAGCTATAGTTTAGTGATTTGTGCCTTTTGTAGGAATAATCCTTTATTACAAGGGCATATTATACCTGAATTAATCATTCATTTCTTGCATAATTCCTCCTTTCTGTAAGGAAACCTAAACATTTTAAGTTTTTCTTCCCGAATGCTTATTCTACAGTCATAATATTGGCATAAATGGCCCGACATCTCAGCTTTTTCTTGATATACAAACTCGATCCTCAGTCAGAGTACAAATAATTTATTTATACCGTGCCTCAGTCCTCACTTCACCACGGTATAAATAAATATTATTTGTACTGTGACTTTAAAGTCTACAGTCTGTACGCTGCGATTGTCGAGTAGTGCCGACTTTTAATTTTAAATAATATATTGTATATATGGCTGTGGCGGCGGCTGCGAGACGCTCAGACTCAAACATGCCTTACGAAGATTTGGCAACTAGGTACGCGCTTCGGGCTGCCTTCGCTAAGCGAAACCGAGTATGCACGATTGGGACCAGGCTTTGGAAAGTCTGGCCCCATCGAGGATATCAATAATTAAACGTGTGAGGTTTTCTAGTCGTAGTAATATTTTCTTTGCCAAAACTAACATATGTCAAAGTATGATATTAAATAAATTCGAAAAAAAAATTAAAGCTCTCGCTGACATACAAACGTATTATATATAAAATAAACATGGCTACTTTTTCTGCAAGTAAAAAATTAATGTTAAAATACGATATTTAAACGTCAAAATGTTAAGGTAATATTTTGACATATATCATATTCATTTGAAATAATTTGACATCTAAAACTCTCAAATTTGACAGTTGCAGATGTCAAATTTTATAAACTTTTTGTTAAACACTTTTTTCGATATCTGTTATAATAAGGAAAATATTGACGAATTTATTTAACTGTCATATTTGGCAATTGCTTGAACCATCCAATTTACTGAAATCTATATAATCGTATAATAATAGGGGATTAAGTTAGCACATTTTTACATAAATATTGACACATTGTCTTCACGTTTTAGTGACATAGCCATATTCTGTCTTTCCACACGACCTGGTATTAATAAAAATGAAAAGTGTAGATTTTGTCGTAATTAAAAATCGGAAGTCGATAGAGCAATGACAACTGTATAAAAAATGTCATATAAATTTGTCGGTATTGTTTCTAGTTAAGCTTAAAAAAATTAATGAAGAATTAAAAGGCAACAAAAAGGTTTGATCTTTTAACGTTTTTCTCGAAATAAATTTGCTAAATTTGCAGTTATTTAGTTACGAAATAAGCATAAAGTATAATAATAATATAATACAGCACTGCAGTCTACAAAATTAATCTAGTACATTTTAGCATCAATAGTCTAATTTTAAGCAAAATTATTTAATTTATTCTGACATTACTTGTCACAAATACATCAAAACTAACTATAAATAATACCGACAAATTTATATGACTTTTTTATACAGTTGTCATTGCTCTATCAACTTCCGATTTATAATTACGACAAAATCTACACTTTTCCTTTTTATTTATACCAGGTCGCGTGAAAGACAGAATATGGTTATGTCACTAAAACGTGAAGACAAAGTGTCAATATTTATGTCTATGCAAATTTAGTCGTCGATTCAACTTTCGGTTAGTTTCACTTAGTCTCAACTTATTTTAGTCATTTGAATTGGTTCCGATACGTTATAATCAATTTTGATAGATTTGGTTAGTTTGGGTTAGTCGTTGATTCAACTTTCTGTTAGTTTCACTTAGTCTGAACTTATTTAAGTCATTTGAACCGGTCCGATACGTTATAATCAATTCTAATAGATTTGGTTAGTTTGGGTTAGTCGTCGATTCAACTTTCGGTTAGTTTCACTTATTCTCAACTTATTCTAGCCATTTAAAGCGGTTTCGATACGTTATAATCAATTTTAATAGATTTGGTTAGTTTGGGTTAATCGTTGATTCAACTTTCGGTTAGTTTCACTTATTCTCATCTTATTTTAGTCATTTAAACGGTTCCGATACGTTATAATCAATTTTAATATATTTGGTTAGTTTGGGTTAGTCGTCGATTCAACTTTCGGTTAGTTTCACTTATTCTCAACTTATTTTAGTCATTTAAAGCGGTTCCGATACGTTATAATCAATTTTAATAGATTTGGTTAGTTTGGGTTAGTCGTCGATTCAACTCTCGGTTAGTTTCACTTATTCTCAACTTATTTTAGTCATTTGAAGCGGTTTCGATACGCTATAATCAATTTTAATAGATTTGGTTAGTTTGGGTTAGTCGTCGATTCCACTTTCGGTTAGTTTCACTTATTCTCAACTTATTTTAGTCATTTAAAGCGGTTCCGATACGTTATAATCAATTGTATTATATTCGGTTAGCCTAGCTTAATCGTAATTCAACTTTGGGTTAGTTTCACTTAGTCTCAACTTATTTTACTTATTTGAGCCGGTTACGATACGCTATAAACAATTTTAATAGATTTGGTTAGTTTGGGTTAGTCGTCCAATCAGCGATACGAAAATTTCGTAACGCGAGACGAAAACATAAACCATGTCGTGATGTGACCTTGAAAAATAACTCATGAAATCAAAGAAGTATTCAATTCAAAAAGGTTGGAACGCGACAAATCAGTAAACTCTGAGTTAAACCGTTAAATCCTAAAAGATAACTACTAGTCATAATACATTCTAATAAAGTAAATAATAAACATGTAATTAATTACATGTTTTATCGGTGTATAGCATTTCTTTTCCCTTCATAACATTTCTCTCAGTGTATTAAACCAGTCATCTGTCACATATGACAAATTGAACTTGGCTCTCCAACTTCAAAGGTGCCGACGGCTATTGTCGCTTCTCTGCGGTTGTTATTCTCGGACCCTACACACGAACGTTGATGACTTAAGGCATGTGTGTGCATTAATCAACTTGCACGCAATTACGTACGTTCAGTTTGGCTACAGACGTACGAACTTGATCGACAGTTTAAAGTCGTGTTGTGTACAAGTCGGCGGGAAAGTATTGAGTGACGAGGATCTAACATTAATAGCAGTGGCGTGTGCAGATATCATCAAACAAAATAGGCAAATGTCAAAAAAATCTCGACAGACATTTGACCTGATTGTCAGGCCTACAAAACTATTTCTATTGAGGCTTCTTTTATTTTAAATTATAATATATCTACATCACAATAATTATTGTATAAATTTAACGGAAACGAAACAATTTTGACCACGTTATAGCATCAAAAGAATAGGAGATAATTAGTAACACAAATTTAAAAAATATTAATATTCTATTTCGGACAATAATATTAAAACAAAATAAGTAAATAACTAAGAATATTAATATTGTATAAATAATATTTTAACAAATACTCACCCGCTACTGAAAAACACGTTGATTTGCATCTACACGTTTAAGCTTGTTTGCCCAACCAAGAGCGTACATAGATGATTTCAACCGAAAACAGATGAGAGGACGTGGGGAGCATTTCGACTGCGAGACGTTATTCGGTATACACACCAACGTTATTGCTTGCACGGTCATGAAGTGAAGTTCTAACGCACCAAATAGCGAACAAAATACTAAGTTCGGCCGAAACCACGGCTATCCTCGATGCAACGTGCTGCTTTAAACTAAATTTTTCTTTTATTACGTTCTATGTATAAAGCAAAATTTACATGTTTTTGTGTTGACTCGTGTTTTTTCATTGTGCTTTACAGTAATAAGTCATAAATAGATATAGAAGACTGCCTTTATCATGTAAAACTGTAATCACTTTTTCGTCACTAGAGACTAAAGTTAGCGATATGGAATAAGGTGACGTCATAGAAAATTTATATTTTGAAATGATGTGTTGGAAACCGTGACAGAACACACGATTGTTTTGCTTGCTTGCAACACGTTTTTCTTCTTGACATTAAAAGTAAAGATTTTTAATTAAAAGGAAACCTAGCCCCGGAGAGTCGTATTGCAAATGCCCGGCCCCGGTAGTGGGGTCGTTAGAGCGCCACCAGCTCTGTCCAACTAAACTGAAAAAGCTCCGCGAGTGTTGTGCAAGGTGGCTAGACCCGCTTATTAAATTAAAAAGGCACTTAATCTCAACTAAACAAGGAAACAAGGAAACAATCTAAAATTTAAGGAACAATATATTTGGTACTAAGTTCTTTTTTTTTGAAAACACAGCAACAATCCCACAATAAAATTGGCAAGTTTAAAGACAAAGGAATGTCAAATGACTATTAAAGTAATTGATAAAATAAACATAGTACGATATGGAGATTGTACGGAGACCAATTCTGTTGTTTATTTATACTCGGTTCTGTATGCCTTACAACTAAATGCACTAAACACTACAAACCGAAGCGATCACTTTGATGTTAACTAAGCTAATTACATCTAGGTATGCGTGCGCTAATAGCTGCACCAATTTTAAATGTAGCGATAATAATATGTAGCAATGAACGGCCACAATAATTAAATCAAATGACTCGATAAATTAGTAAAAGGAATAAAATTAGAATTAAACTTATTGAAAGCTTGGCCGTCAATGCTTGATTTATATTATAAAGAAAGAAAATTCAGAGCGGTTATATTACTCGATAAAGGAATGAAAAGAATACAATTATGGAAACTGTTTTAAAGCCTGTCAATGCTTGACTTATATTAAAAAGAGAGAAAATTCAAAGCGATTAGATTAACCGGTCCGATAAACCAGTGAATAAATGAAAATAAAATTAATGAGCTATCTCAGAGCTCGGCGGTCAATGTTTGATTTATATTAAAAGAAGGAAAATTAAGAGCGATTATATTAAACTGATAAAGAAACGAATTCATGAATGATAAAGCTTCTGTACGATACCCAAATCCGGTCGTCGAACTCTGTTGGAGGCGCCGGGCACCTATAGATACCTCAGGTACTGCTATTCGATGGCCCCGAGGGGAAAAAACTAGCCGAGGACTAATTGAACTGTGGCTCACTAATTGAAGTTGCGGCCCGCTAGTAAAACTTGTAGCCTGCTAGCAAAAGTGGTAGCCTGGTAGTAAAGGTGGTAGCCTGGTAGTAAAAGGTGGTAGTCTGCTGGTAAAACCCTGATTTAACCCAGTGCGCATTAGACACAGCCCCCTTACTTAAATAAAAAACATAGCCCCCCTTGCATAAATATATTTTCTTTATATAACAAATTCCCCCAGAAAAAAAACATGGACTTGTCAATGACCATCAGCAAATAAAAGAGATACTAAGGTACAGACAACTTGAATAAAAAAAAAGATAGGTATGAATCACCCCTAAAAGAAAATATAAACTTCCCCATACGATCAAAATTAAAGTTACATTAAAATAAAAATTCGGATTTGATAAAATGGAGTAGATAAGATAACATATGTGACGCAAAGCAAATGGCGGACTATGCACAAAAAAGGTTAACACATATAAAGCAATTAAATCATTAATTTAGGCAAAAAAACTGTAGCAATAATTACCTCGTTAGTGTGTGAGGGCTATGGGAGATTCGACGGTCTCGGTCTTATATGACGAACGTGGAAAGCCTCTAGAAATAAAGGAAAAAGGCATTAGCGTCATGGCGTCCGCGTGCTTCACAGGCCATAGGAAAAAAAATTATTCCAGAGAAAATGCTTACCTATACTCTATTTCGAAATGATGCGAAGTAATAAATCATTTTCTGATGGCTGATACATAGGCGTACATAATTACGTACATATACGTACATATTTTAAACGTTTACCTGTCCTAATACTCGGACTTTCCCAGCATTATATTTATCACACTTAGGTTTTTTTATTACTATTGTAAACATTCAAATTTGACGATTTTTTGTATGCATACCCTAAAGTTTAAGTAATTGTAATTTTTCAGTTATATTTGTTCTTCCGAAGAAGACACAGTGTGTTTGTTTCATTTCATAGTTTCAATTAAAATGGCTAATTCAGTTTTCTCTCCAGTGAAACGAGCGAGCAAATGTCCATTTTCTGTTAACGAAAAGAATATTATTCTTAATGTATATGACGCCCTCAAACATCAAAATCCTCTGTATAGCGTTGATACTGTGGTGGAAATGTGTTCGCAAATGACGGGTGTTTCAAAAACGTCGATATATAAATTAAGGTGTGAACGAAAAAGTGGAGCTGTAAAACCACCTATACCATCTTCAGGAAGAAAGACGGTGCCTATCGATGAAGACTACAAACTTATAATTAGAAGAACAGTACATTCCTTTTATTTTAATAAGGAAATACCAACCATCGACAAAATTTTAGGAGCCTTGAAGCAAGACCGAAATATGGCTCCAACGATAAGCAGGAAGAAATTGTGGACAACTTTAAAACAAATGAATTTCAGCTGGGAAAAACAAAGCAGAAAATCGCTCCTAATCGAAAAAGATGAAATTATTTGCTGGATGAGACATTACTTAAGACAGATAAAGCAGTTTCGAAGTGAGAATAGAAAGATTTATTATCTGGACGAAACATGGCTTAATGAAGGATATACGGTTGGGAAGATTTGGCAAGACAAAAATATTTCAAGTTTTCGTCAAGCATTCTTAGAAGGCTGGTCCACCGGACTAAAACCACCATCTGGGAAAGGAAAGCGACTGATTATTACACACCTTGGAAGTGTTGATGGTTTTGTTGAAGGCGGTTTGTGAATGTTTGAGTCAAATCATTCTGGCGATTACCATGAAGACATGAATGGCGATGTGTTCGAAGAATATTTTGAACAAATGTTAGATCTCATTCCACCTAATTCTGTGATAGTGATGGACAATGCGAGTTATCATTCCAGAAAAGTTGACAGAATACCAACTAATTCATGGAGAAAAGCGGATATTATTCAGTGGTTTAGACAGAATAACATACCATTTGATGAAAGTATGGTGAAAAAGGAACTGTTGTCCATAGTGTCCTCAAATAAAGCTCGTTTCACCGAGTATGTAGTTGACAAAATTGCACAGAAACGAAATATTACTATTCTTCGTCTGCCTCCGTATCATTGCGAATTAAATCCCATTGAACTTGTTTGGGCCCAAGTAAAAAGTTATGTAGCAAGGAGAAACACGACGTTTAAAATGAAAGATGTTAAAATTATCTTTGAGGAATCTTTAAAAAATGTCGATTCTGAAAAATGGCGTAAGTGTATTGAGCATGTTATAAAAGAAGAAGAAAAAATGTGGAAACTAGACCATTTAATTGACCTAATTGTAGAGCCTTTAATTATATCCTTGGAACATGACGAAGATTCGACGGATTTTTCTGACGACGAAAATGATATACCATAGTTCTCTACATAACTGTTTACACAAAATCGCAATTCTTATACCTTATTATATAAATATTATATGTGATAAAATGTTACAGTAATACTAACTGTTTTTGAATATACATAAATAAGTGAATTAATAAAAGTACTTAGGTAAAACAGGTATTTTAAATTAAATACCCAAACGTACGCTACTGCAGGTAGAAAATGGCCCCTTTGCTAATAAAGCCTATTGTTTGCAGCGGGATTGCCATACAAGACAGGGTGGAATGGTTAAAATATAATACAGCAGGCTATAACAGCTGTGGCTAAATATTTAGAAATCACAAAAATTTATTTGACCACTCTGTTAGCGTTTTGCATTTATAAGTAGGTTTTATTACTCCGCACCATTTCGAAATAGAGTATAGTACAGTATTTAGATCCCGAAAAATCGGCCGTGTCAACACACCAAGAGATACCACAATATATCCGCAAAGAAAAGGGCCGTATTAAATCACAATACTAAATGTGGAGTCTATATGACTGCACTAGCAAACCTTCTTCTCGCCTTGAAAACTAATCTTAGAAGAACTCTCGATTGGTTTCCGTCAATTTGCATTTCTCCTTCTACGAGATTAAAGAAACTACGTCGGATCAAGAAGTAGTAATGGGCTGAAACATGCCAAGTGATTTTGATACAAGGAATAATTCTAAGATAATAAACGACTTAGTTCTCGTTTATTATGATGGTAAAGGACGGCGGAAGCCACAATTAATGAGCTTAAATTACATTTTTCAAGAAATGCTAGGAAATACTCCTACGAAAATTACAGTGGCGTGCACACAATGAAAGCACAAAAGCATTACCTACCCTGAAGTTTTGACATTTTTTATATTTTCCCATTTAATTTTAATTCCGATAACATAAATTATAATTTTACTAATAAGTATAATCCAAACTTAAAAAGCTTATCTTAAGCGCCAATTAAAATATGAATTAATTATATGATAGAAAAACATCATATTCTAACACTCATATTACGCTACCTATATTAAACGGAATAATATTTTCCGACGGCGACGGCAATCCGCTAAAAAGCATTCCACAACAAATCGAAGGCATGCATTTATACCGTCAATACTGGATTCACTATGCTAACGAAAAGCAGTGCTTGAAAGAAGACAGCCAAATGAAACGATACATAAAAAGAAAAGAGACAAAGCTAGACGCAACGATAAGTGCCGGCCAAATTGTGCTCTCTTATTAATATTTTGATATACCTACGTTGCTTTTTACCAAGAATCATATTGTTATTGTTTTTTTACGCTTTAGTAATTAGTTAGAAAGCGATTACCGGTTACATCATTACAGGGTTTGGTTAAGAAAGCTTTATTATTTAATAATGTTTACCCTTAAATTAAATTACAGTACACGGGCATCCCTAAACTTACTAATATTTCAATATTTGGGTACTGATAATGCCATGCATTTTTTGTAACAAACTGAAACCCGTTAATACAACACCGGCATTGGCCGGCCATAATTAAGAATAATTTCCGGTTCCCTTTTCCCTGTGCCACATTCTTGTGTGAGATTGGGAATTGACGCCCTATACAAGAGGTTGTTGTTTTCTTTGTGGGTTAGTTTTGTTGGTTAGAAAGATTTGTGAATAGTTTTAGTGCTTTTTATTATCGAGTGCCAGTGCGACGACATTGTAAACTGTCTAGAAAAACGTGTTAGCACTAAGCTCTCTACAAGTATGACATTTACTGAAAAACAAAATGTTATTAAGATTGGTAGACCTAGCCCGGACGCATATTTGTAAACAGGAGACGCGTCCGACAAAAGACCCGAACCGAAGTAGAGTAGTATATAGCGGACGAGTGAGGCAAAACCGCTTGGTAAACGGCAGACGTGTCAGTTGCAAAAATGGTTGCGGAATCAAGAGCTGTATATAGCAGACGAATGAGATGGATTTTTGCCAGAAACGTTTGATATTTACTAAAACTTTTTTAAAAAGATATTTTGTGTTTTTTTTTATTTCTTGCGATAATTTAAAATACTTATTGGTGTACTTACCAAAATCTGGTGGGTTAGTTTGGGTTAGTGGATTATACTGGTAAAAATAGGAGTTTTCTTATTTTCTAAACATGAACTTCTTATTCTTTGTAAATATGGTACAAAAATTCAAGTTCTAAATGCTACATATAAGCATTATTTGTTAAAGTGGGTAGTATAAAAGTAAGTTGAACTGAGTTTTGAGTTTGAAACAAAAGATACATATTTTTTTAGGACAAATAACTTTTGAAAATCGGCAAACACCCATAGGACAATATAACAGTACATAACTAAAAACAAGTTTATGATTAAGGAATAAAAGTTTCTAGCTAGGTATTTAATTAAAAGTAAGACATTTTCATATACAGAGTTGCTCAAAAGTTCGGAAAAAAAAACACTAAAAAATAATAATGTTTCGACCATCTTTTGGGCAACCCAAAGTTAGTGTCGCTTCCTCTTAACTTCAAATGCGCTCTGTACAGCATACATCTAGTTTCTTTACGAGTAAGCAGATTGTCTAAGTATTTCTTTAAATTTTCATCACAGTTTTCAGTGAAACTTTTCATTTTCGGTTTTGGAATGTAAAATTTTCATAGGAAGTAACATTTTTGTGACAAATCTCGTAGTATTCCGTTTTTCGCCGTTAAAATCCATCTCAAGACCGCCTTCTTTATATGAAAAATGCATAAGAGCAATTTTGCATCTGGCCAATGTTTTCTTAGCACTTTCGTCCTCGCTTTCCTCTCTCCTAAATCGTCATCTGTCGAGATCACTGTCGGTCGAATTTTTGTTGGCATTATTTCTAGATAATTTCCTTTAGACACGCTTGCATGTGGAGGGTAAAAAACCTTTTCTAAGTTCATTATCTTATCTTCTTTATTAATTATTTCACACAATGAATTTTTATTTAAAAAGCGAACCCCAACTAATCAATTGTTGCGTTAAGAGGCTATGTAAACAGCAGACGTGTCAGGCTGTCTTGGGCGGACTCGTCTTCTAAATATGAAATGTCTTTCGGGCATCGGCGGAATTAATCGAATGGATAACGCGTCTCCTGTTTACAAATATGCAGCCCGGACTTGAAAATCATGCAGCAACAAAAGAAAACCTCGATATTTTAATTAAAAAAATCTATGACAATTCTAAGTGGCTCTGCGGGTGTCGTCATAAAAATAAAATGTATTGTTGGCCATGGTTACTCTTTGGTAAATAAGGAAATATGTGGAGTAAACCTGGGTATATTGATTTAAATAATTTTTCAAATGCCTCAAAAAACAAGACCAGTCCACACAACTCGTTTTCTTTGCATATTTTTGGCGAAACTCGAATCGAAAAGGCTGTATGCGTACATTTTTTTGAGGCTCAAAATGAACGTTTTTGGGCGTGGCACCTGGAAAAATTTGGTGCCTCCGGCGGCGCCTGCAGCGACCTTGCTACTTCGATATCATTTTCTATTACATTGCCTACCCTATTCCAATTGACACTTCACGCCACTCAAAAATGGTAAACCTTTAAAAATCTAAATCGAGAGCGACAATCACGGAAGGATAGCCCATTCCTATTATTCGGAACGAACAACCGAACATTACAAAAACTGCAGCCTGCCGTGTGAAGAGATAAATATATTTAAAAGCAGAGGTCCCAAAACGATCTAACGATCTCAGAAATGATCAGCCGGTAATTGGAGTCCGGCAACCAAGGGGGTCCAAAAAGTTATGAAATATTTCAATTGACCATAAAATATGAATCGACGAGTCAAATGCAGCGTATTTGCGGGTTTTATTAACAGAATTCTTAAAAATATAAATCGGTTCACTGGCCGTTCTACGGTAATGTAATATAAATCAAGCCAAGCTATCCTAATGACAATGTGCTTCGCTTGTCAACTAAAATAAATATAGTCACAACATGTTATAAATGCTAATACAAATATATCGTTAACCCATACTTAGAATAGAGTTAATTTACATTAAGAAAGGCGGCAATTTCAAGCGTATTGTCAGCAAATCGAATCAATAAATTTAGAAGTAATAAAACGATGAGTGCAAAATACAGCATCTTTTTTTTCTAAATAAAATTAAAATAATAAAATGAAATTTAAAAATATTTGACACTGGCAAAATCGGACTGTTACATGTTTGTAAGTTGCGATTTTTACATCCCAAAGAATTTGGAGACTAAATTATCAAGTAACTTCATGATGCGCTTTGAGGAAACAATATTTCGTCCAGTTTTTAGGCCCGCAACTGCACGACACTTCTTTTTTCAGGCCCTCTATACATGGATGTAGAAGACAATAGTCTCTCCCATTCTCCACATCGTAGTCAAAACATGCAGTTATCAACAACTACAGCTATACAAACACCAGCGAGTTTCACTCAAAACTTCCCAAGGAAAGTTAAGCTAAGATATACGATCAGATCGTTAAAAAGAAATGTTGCTAGCAAAGCAAAACAAAAACTATGAAAACCAACATGACAAATCCCAGTTGAAAATGTTTGAGCAGAAATAATAAAGATTCGAGTCAAACTTAAAAATAAATCTGGCTGCGCTAAACGATATAGCAAAGAATATAAAAACTTTGCCCTGACGTTATATTTTTTAGGGCCAAAATCGTACAGGTTTCTTGCAAAAATATTATTTTTGCCAACTAAACGCACTTTAGAAAAAATGACGCAACGTGTTATCTCCAAACCTGGACTTAACGAGTATATTTTGGAATACATTGCTCTCAAAGTGAGAACAATGTCAGAATTAGACAAATACTGTACCATCTGTATTGATGAAACATCATTAATATCAAACCTGCATTTTAATTTGTCTCAAGACGAAATTGTCGGCTTTCAAGATACTGGAAAAGAAGAAAAATAAAATACCGTAGCACAA
Organism: Pissodes strobi; assembly: GCA_016904865.1. Taxonomy (NCBI): domain Eukaryota; kingdom Metazoa; phylum Arthropoda; class Insecta; order Coleoptera; family Curculionidae; genus Pissodes; species Pissodes strobi. Next base: position 96,830 of record MU185365.1, read on the forward strand.
AATGTTGCTGCAATTATGGCACGAGGGCTTTTTCACAATTGGAGGCAACCCATTGCGTATTTCTTTGTTAACACTCAACTGAATTCTGCAGAGGTTCGCACAATACTTGAAGATTGTGTTCAGAAATTATCGAATGCTGGTTTATTTGTTCAGGGACTAGCGAGTGACATGGGGATCCAATTTTTGTACAGCTTGCCAATCCAGTGTAATTTTAGTTTGATTAATTTTTTTGATACGCCACATTTGTTCAAAGCTACAAAAACAATTTGATTCGGAATTCTTTTAATTTCCAAGAAAAAAAAACTTGGGACTTTCGTTGAAAGGTTCTACCAAGAAGACAAAAAACAACCCTACTGATGTGCACCGAAACTGACATATTCACATATATATCCCAACAACTTCGAAAAGATGAAGGTGAAGTTATCAGTGCAAGTTTTAAGCAACGCCGTTGCTAGTGGTATGCATACACATGAATTTCGGTGCCCTGCCTCCAGATGCTTTGAGAACTATTGAGGTTATCGAACAATTTGATAAATTGTTCGATTTGTTAAATTCGATACACCACGCACCTAAATAGGTATAAAATTTCTTTTCGAGGTCTAGATTTTCAAATGGATTTTTTAAACGAAATATGGTCGTTCTTAAATAGCTTAGAAATATATAACAAAGATGGCAAGAATATTACAAACAAATGTAAATTTCGTACTTCATGGGTAACCACGATAAAAATAATCCAAGTTCTAAGGCCCCGTCTTGAGAAAGCCGGATTCACATACTTAAAATGTAGAAGAGTAAATCAGGAGTGCCTAGAAAATTATTGCGGGAATATTAGACAACAGGGAGGTAATTCAGTAAACCCTACTCCAATCCAGTTTCGGAGAGCTCATCGAAAATTTTTTTGTCAAAGTTTTCTACACTCAAAACTGTGAAAATGATTTGGACGTTTTACTTACAGAACTAAAACGTGTTTCAAATTATCATAAAACGGGAACCCAATCTAGTAGAATCAGTTGGGGCAAGAACGATTACTGAATGCGACTACAGGGAGTTAAATATGACCACTCAAAATGCTTTTAACTATGTATGTGGCTATTTAACCAAAAAAGCATTAAATATTCATTCTTGTGAAATTTGCATAAATTTCTCAGAACAATGTAACTTACTTGATAGCTCTAATTTGTTAACGCATTTTAAAGCGCATGACTCTGAAGAAAATTTTTTTGGGAGTTTAAAATCTCCCAACGAGAAGTTCCTCTCTTATATTTATAAGTAAGAAAAAATATTTGTATTTCTATTAAATATTAAAATTTTGGCTCATTTATAAATATAATAGATTTTTTGATATATTTGGTTTAAAAATGTATCATAATATAAAATAATATTTTATATTTCCGGTAGTTTTATTAATTGCTTAACTGGTGCAACTAACGTTTTTTCGGAATCACAATAAATAAATTATTTCCATGATCCAACAAACGCGCGCCTTGAGCCGAAACCGATGTCGCCTTTGTGACTCGGACTTTCGTGTTTGGTGTAGGTTAATCTAGATGAAGGCACTTCACTATTTACATTCCATTCATTTGCGCCCATCATGCTGTGCGCACTTGTAATCGAAGCTTTGAGTCAGCTTTCTACTTGTTCCCAAGCCGGCAGAGGCGCGCCTGGCGCCTCGATTTGACCGTTGACATATTGTAGAACTCCTTTTATGTATTGAATAAATCTCCAGGTCACTATAGAGTTATGTATTAATTATAGCAAGGAATATACAATATAGCAACGCGACATAATGTATACCCTTATAATCTATCTACGCATATCAATGCGTCACTCCGTCTCCTCCTGGGTTGGTGTAGGTTCGTAGTATAAATATAATGTTACAATAACAATACTGATTCAGCAAGGTTATCTCGGCCTTGTCACCCGCGGCGACTATCTCGTTCATCACTGTTAAACAATAATATTACGTGTAGTAATGTAAATAACGTTCGTCTAGACCTCGAAATATTCGGGTTGCTGTCATGATCTAATTTATGAAATACCGAGTGTTTTTCTGATACGCTACACCTCCCCTCTTTTGTGAATGCTCCTTATTCCTTTTGTGGCAAAAATGAGGACATTCGAATAATCATAATTTGCAAACGTTCTAAAATGTAAAAGATAAACTATACAACATCCTACGCAATTTTATGCGGTTATATAATAATAGTAATGAACTAATAAATAAAATGTTAAAAATGTTTTTACATCTTGTTAAAAATAGTATTTGTGATAAAAATTATTGGTTACAGTATTTTTTTTGTGTAGCAGTAACTATCGGTTACTACAGTTTTTTTTTGCTTGACTGGCCAGCCCAAATGCAAAGAGGTGTTAAAATAATTAAAATTCTAATAAATATATACATAAAAAGTAGAAAAATATACCTAAAGTAGAAAAATATACACATTAAACTAGTAAGAAAAGTACATTATACCTTACACATACGTTATACAAAATATACATTGTGTTATATGTTATTCCAACGCACTGCACTTGTCCAATGTTTTGTCACTCGCGTAAGTGTTCTTCGGCACTGCTTAAGACTAATTTACAAAAAATAAAAGTATGGAGATTGAGCTTAAAGATTCGCAAACGGTTGAATTCAATTTTTGTACAGTTTGTTTTTTACCCGTTGCGTCTTCTATTGTGCAATTTACTCCGTCTATACTCGTTATGGAGAAAGGACCTTTGTACCAAAAATCAAATTTTGTTCGGTTTTCGTTGTGTTTACAACTAGATCACCTGGTTTAAGCTGTAATTGATTAACTTTTTTTTATCGTAGGTCAGTTTACGCAGCTCTTTAGCTTTTGAGATATACTGTTGAGCGCGAATGTTTGTTGCTTGTATCAAGTGTCGAACTTCCTGGTAATAAGCGTCTACATCGTATACGGGGTCAATTTTCTCTCCTAACAAATTTTCAAGCATTTCCGCTTTTCGTGCAAAAACTAATTCACACGGGGTATAGTTGTGATATGCACTGGGCGTAGTGTTATAACAGAAGCTGTAATATTTGATTAGTTCGTCCCAATCGGTTTTTGCTTCGTTAATATACCTGCGTACATATTCGTTAAGGACTTTGTGATTTCGCTCACATCCTCCAATGCTTTGACTATGATACGCCGTTGAAAACTTGTGATTTATGTTTAATAATTTCGTCAATGGGTAACTTGCATAAAAATTAAATTTGAAAAACGTTCTCACAAACATAATTTAATACTATTAAAAGAACCACAGTTCACAAAGAAACTCATTTTTTATTTTTGTATAATAAATATAAGCAATTAAAAACTGCATAATTCAAATTATTCTTGTAATGCGCCGTCCTTGGCTGGGACCGGTTGTGACGTCAAGTAGCTCGTTTGTCGTCGCGCCGGACGGCCGGCAGAGCAGGGAACGTCTGAGTTGTCTAGTCTTAATCTTTCAAAAGGACTGACGCCAGTTTTTTTAGACGACAGTGACAATTTGCCACTAGTGGATATGTTTATGGTGGCATCTTACATAAAAAACGCCGAAAGTTTTTCTCTTGCTGAAGTTCACAGTGCTAAACCTGACAGGTAGGTTTATAGAAAACCTAGTTAATAAGTTTGTGTTGCTTCCATTATTATTATTAATATTAAAATACAGATTAAAGTACAAATCAACACGAATTCTAATAAACACCCTGGTAATTCAACGACAAGCAGTAATAAACGTAAATATTTTAATACTTGTGTCTGCTGTACTGCCTTCACTGACATTTTAAGATAGTATGTCAATGACTGCCTTCCGATCGAACGAGCGGCGTGACGTCACGTGTCGTTTAAAATTAATAGCTTGCGCTGACAACTTTAATTGTTTATTGCAAATTAAATATTGCGATTTGATGACTGATATTTGGTGTGTGCTGTCTCTATAGGTAGGCAAATATATTAAAGAAATAAAAAAAAAACTCAAGTTCCCTATTGTTGCAATACATCATTCCTGTACTCTGTACCCATATCTGTTCTTATCTCTTTCATTGGTCCATATGTGAGTATGAATTCGTCCATTAACGCTTTTGCAATTGTCTTTGCTTCTTTATTTGGTACCGGTACGATTTTTACATATTTTGTTAATTCGCATTGGATCGTAACTGCGTATTGATTGTTTTTAAATGTTTTCTGGAACGGGCCAATTGTATCAATGCATACAATGTTGAAAGCTCTCTGTGGAGTAGGTGTAATAATCATGGGTTCCACATGAGTCACTTTCTTTTTATTTAATTGACATTTGGCACAATTTCTTACATAATTTGCTACATCTATTGACATTCGTTTCCAACGATACTTGGTTCTCATTTTTTTGAGTAGTTTCTTCTGTCCACAGTGTCCTCCCATAAGAGGATCATCGTGAAGTTGTCTAATTAGGTTTGTTTTCTCGTCGCGACTCGAGATAGCAATTGGATCCTTATATAAAATAATATTTAAATTCTTCAAAACCTTATTCCCTATTTCCTTTAGTTCATTTATTGTGCACATTTTAAATATTTGGTCGTTCGTTTTCAGCTTAACCTTATCAATATCCTGATCGCTAGCCATTGATTCGAGCTTAGACAGTATTGTCGCTAGAGACATATTGCCATTAGTGATCATAATTTTATTTTCGTAATTTTCGGCGTTGGATTGACCTTTTTCCCTCAAGACTATCCTAAGATAGTTGGGCTTATTTTCGAATTTTACCATAGGTAATTTAATTATACTGAAATTATCTAGGGTTTCTAGAATTTCAGGTTCTGGAACTTGAATTTTTGGTTTTTCAATATTCTTTGTTTCTTCTTTATTATCTTTCCTTGACATTCCTCTCGTTATTGCTAATACTTGTACGGGCTTGTTGGCTATTTCTTTTAATTCGTCCACGCTGTACAGGAATAGGTGGGTTCTTAGGGACTTTTTTCCAAGAAAATCCAGGATAACGTTTACAGCCTTGATACCTGTAAATGCTAAAAATACAAAAAATAAGTTCATTAACCCAACGACAATACAGATAATGAACATTCAACAATAATGATTTTAATTAATCGTATCTAATAGGTACCTACCTAACACCAGGCGTACACAGTTAACAATTTGGTAAACTATCTTAGTGATCGCCACAATGGCTCTTAACACTTGCGAAGTCGAATCGAAAAAGAACATTTAAGTGTATAAAGATATGCATGTCAGTTACAACAAAAAATACTTATTAGACGCCTGGTACCATTTGGCAACGATAACCGTAACCTAAATATAACTGAAACATATAAAGGTTTAATATAATAGAAATATGATCAGGATATAGTCGGTTCTGCTACAACGCTGATTCTGGCCAAGGCGTCAGCTCCTACATTGTCTTTCCCTTTTATGTAGTTTACTTTAAAGTCGAACTCTTCCAAATCGAGTCTCATTCTGGTCAATTTTGACGATGGGTTTTTCATCGCAAATAGGTAAACAAGTGGTTTGTGGTCGGACTTTACTAGGAATGTTTTCCCGTATAAATAAGCTCTAAAATGATTTATTGCTCATTGTATAGCGGCTAGTTCTTTCTCTATTGTTGCCTTATTTGCTTCTCCTTTCGTAAATGCTCTAGAGGCGTATGCAATGGGTAGATCTTTTCCCTCGAAGTTCTGCGATAGAACTGCTCCACATGCCTCTTTTGATGCATCCGTAGTCAAAATAAATTCTTTCCTAAAATCGGGATACTGTAGATTTTTTGGGTCTATTAGAGCGGCTTTTAAAGTGTTAAATGCATTTTGGCACTCCTGTGACCAGTTAAATTGAACATTTTTCTTGGTAAGCATATTTAACGGCGTTGTAATGCGTGCAAAGTCGGGGATAAATCTACGATAGTAGTTACAAAATGCAATAAAACGTTTTGCTTCGTCGGCATTCTCCGGTGTTGGATATTTGTTTACTATATCGTATTTAGAATCGTCTGGTAGAATGCCTGCGTTGGTAATTTTGTGTCCTAAATATGTTACTTCGTTTTGAAAGAATGTACATTTTTCTGGATTTAATTTTAAGTTGTGTTTCCTGCATGTCTCAAAAACGCTTTTTAGATTTTTAAGGTGGTGGTTTTTCGAACAACCTATTACTATGATGTCGTCCATATACAGAAAAGCTTTTTCGGGTGTAAGAAAATGCTTTTCTGCCTGCGAATGCGATGTTCATCATTCTCTGAAAGCTATTAGGGCTAACTTTTAAACCGAATGGCAGTATGGTGAATCTGAAAATTCCTGTATCCGTGCTGAAAGTAGTGACATCTCTCGATTTTTCTTCCAGCGGAATCTGATGAAAACCTGCTGTCAGATCTAGGGTTGAAAAAAATTTGGCTCTTCCTAGTTGATCTAATATGTCATCTATTCTAGGTAAAGGAAATTTATCCGCCACTAATTTATTTTGATTTATAACCCTAAAATCTACGCAAACTCTCTACGCTTTTTTTCCATTTGATGATTTCTTTGGAACAAGTAATATCGGGCTGTTGTATTCAGCGGTTGATGGTTCAATAATTTTGTCTTCTAGCATTTTTTGAACTTGATTGTTTATTTCGTCTTTTTGAGCATGCGGTATTCTATAGTTCTTGATGTACACAGGATTTTGTTCTGTCAATTTTAATGTTTGTTTATAGAAGTTATTTGTTGTTGAATTATCTGTACTTAGAGCAAAAAGGTCGTAAAATTCTTTACATAGAGCAATTGTTCCAGTTTTTGCTAAGTCTGATCTGCTTATTTAGTTCTCGTTGTAAAACTGCTTCTCTATTTTTCATTGCAGTATCTATGTTGTAAATCTGATAGTTATCTAAACTTTCTGTTTCTATGTCTTCGTTTTTTATTGTGACACTTTCGGGCGTTGTGTTTAAAATTCTCACAAAAGGACTTTCTTCAGAAACGATTGAGGATGCTATAAAAACACCTGGGGATATTTCTTGTTTACAACCACTGAACTTCCTTTTAGGTGTTTCAGGTTTTTTATTTTTCTTACTATTTCACATCTTGGAGGAATTGTGAGTATGTCTTCTGATGGGCCTGAGTGGATGGGTAAGTTTACAAACCGATTTCCAATTTTTACGGCCATCATCCAATTGGCATAATCTAGGTGACATTGGTTTTTTGCTAGAAAATCTCTACCTAGGATTCCATCTGCGGGAATAGGAAAATTGTCGTTGACTACTTGAAATTTGAGACTTACTTGATATTCTCTGAAGTAAAGTTTTGTTTTTGTAGTACCTATTGATGCTGTCGCACCATCTGTGACTCCTTTTATTTTGCAGACTTCGGTTTTGTTTATTACCTGCAGTGGGTTTATTTTCTTTCGTTTGAATCGTGATATATCAGCGCCGGTGTCTATAAGAAGTACAATCGTGTAATTTCCGGTCATTTCTAAGTTAATAGATACAAAGTTCGAAAGTGCGAGGTCCAAATTAAAGATATTTACGACTCCCTTGCTGGACCTAGCTGAGGGTCCTCGGAGTTTTCCGGGTTGTCTTCTATTGCCCTGCCTTACGTATCCGCCGTTTCCTCTAGGCATATGTTGCTGGTTTCCCCTGGCTCTATTCGCATAATGATTGGCTCTGCCTCTGTAGGTATGACCATTTCTGTTGTTGGGTAAAATGGCCTTGTGTATAGCACCAAAGAAAATGATAGCTACGCAATAGAAAACGCATAACAAGCTTTTAACGAATTTTCGCCAGAGCGCGAGACCTCCGAAATTTGCTGCTCTATTTACGAATAAATTAAATCTCGCACTGAAATCCTGGAAATACAGGCCGCGGCGTTGCCGCCTTACCGACCGTTGACTAAAAGCCGGCGGCAAGAGCTTGGTTTAAATAAAAATGTTAGACGTGTCGAAGTATTAACGCTTAACATTTTCGAAAATAATTTAAAAATTGAAATGTTATTTATTACGATTTTGAAATGCCGTGTTTTTAATTTAATTGAATGTTCATTTTGCAAATGACCTTTTTTATGTGGCGTATTCTTTTAGTTATAAATAATGAAATAATTTTTAAATCGGTAGATTTATAGTCATAAGTAGTTTTATTTTTTAACGCCGTTTAATTTTTTTTCTCAGACTTTGTAAAAAAAAGTTCTTAGGTTATAGTTTATGAAGAATCTTATTCTTTAGCTTGAGTTCGATATATTTAAATGAAACATTAGGTAAAGAGATAGAGGTACCTATATTTTATCCAAATATTTCATCAACAAAATTATTAACATATAAAATTGAAATAAAATAAAACAAGCAAATATCTATTAATACTAACAGGTACCTGGTACAGTCGTGCGAAAAAGGACAAAAATGACACATAAACACAAAAATGGTACAAAAACAGAAAGTTGAAATAATTTCGGTTAAATAAAATAGACAACTGATGATTTTAACGAATAATAAGGAATGAACACAATCCGTTTTATTTTTAACTGTTGGACCGAACATTCGATGTCACTGTCACTACATGTATTAAAATGGCAGTAATATTATGACGCACGGGTGCAGATAAAAGCCGGTTTTCAGTTTTTTCAACAACAATAGTATATTGTGTAACTAGTAGGAAGAGCAAAACATTCCTAGACGATTGTGGTAATTACTGGACGAGACGCAGCCGAGGCCAGGAACACAGGAGTCCAGGAATGTGCTTTTGCCACGTGTTGCACATACTATTTTTTATCCGATCGCAATTAATTAGAATACGTACTTATAAAAATAGAGCCAAATATTACTCTAAATAAAAACGGTGTTTTAAATTTAAACTCAACATAATATCAAGTCTTGAATCGAGCGAGTAACTATGGAAGCTACAGCTAAAAGTTAATTTGATAAACGTCAGATCTGACAAATAAGGTGTTTGAATAATATTATATTCCCGGCCTAGGACGGAATTGTTATACTCCCTTACAGTTATTGCCAATTCCTGTACAGTTATTGCATGTTGCTAAGCAACGAATACAATATACTGGAATGATGCCTTTTGCGGTGAGAAAACACATCCGAAAGGCGTAGTTTTTCGCTCGATCGGATAAAAAAATACTTTTTATTACGCATGCATCATAATCAACGATTATCGCACGCTGCAGCGTGCTTAAAATGATGTTTATGATGCGCCTACTTTTTTAAAGGTTGCTATAGAAACATTTGATCTACTTTTTTTTACCTGGATATAGCAGCGTAAACAAATCCCTAACAACCACGTTTTATCATTTTAAAGCCTACTGAAAAAAAATGCAAAATTGTAAAAAAAAACTGTTTAATATTTAAAACATTTTTGAGATTATGATGCATTCGTAATAAAAAATAGCGTGTATAAGAGGGCCTTTAAAGCACGAGCGACATAACAAGTGTTTTGTAAGTCGCAAGGGCTTTAAAGGCCTCTTATACACTTATATCATAATATACGATTAGATAGACTAAATAACTTCTCACATGATAAAATTACCTACGTAAGTAGCTATAACCTTCTTTCCTAAATGACACCAAGAACTATGAGATTTTTAGGGTAATGAATATTGAAATGTGCTTATTAAAAAAAATCAAATGATAATGAACGTTAAACAAATTTCGCCTTTTTGCAGTAAAACAAAATCCGTCATAAAAATTTGGGAATATACAGGATGTTGAGATAAAATTGAACTGGTGACTATTACTTATCACCATTATTAAACGATTGCCATTTTGAAATAGACAGACCTTGAGACAGACATACAAGAGCTTTTAAAATTTGTATTCCCAAGGATCGAGAAAATCTCCAATTAAAATAATTTAAGAAAAAAAAACACGAATAACCTGACCTTATCTGGTATTTGTCAATATATCATTGGTAGAGGGATGAAAACCAATACTTGATTGACAGATATATGAAACAATATATGAATGTTCTACTCTTTTTGTCTAAATTATTTTTTTTGCTATTCTGAGTTTACCTAGATATACATACTTGAGAACAAAAACGCAGCTTGGGTGACGATGGCATAAATTGAGTTCACTACGATGACATTATATCTTTGGAGTTGCAAATTGAATGAAAAATATTGAACTTGTTTTGACTTAAGGTATTAAATATAAAACAAAGACGCAATCAATAGGCGTAACTGTCGTGGAACGCCAAGAGGATTTTTATGAACAATTATCAAACAGTTTTGGCAGATGTTATATTGATTTTACATTTTAATCAAGGGTTCCACAAGAGTTAAGTCCTCTGAACGCGTCCATTGAAAGAATGTATCTTCTTTATTATTCAGGATAAGTTCATACAATTCTGAATGAAGGTGACAAGTTTTGGTCCATGACTTTATAGGTACACCATACCCTTTTAAGGCATAAGAAAGGAAAAGAAAAAAATTTGACCGCTGCGCGCATGCACATCACAATGAAATAGTATATTATTTTATACGGAGGAAAAGTGATACTTTTCATGGCGCGCTCGTGTTTAACAGCCGAACGGAGTGAGGCTGGTAATAGAGAGCAAGCCATGAAAAGTAACTTTTCCTCCAAATAAAATATGCTGTTTTTTCTTCAAATGTCGACAAATTAATGCAAAAACATCTCTTTTTAATAGTAATAATATCTAATTATTATTAAAGATAAGTGGGTTCGCAAGGCGGCTTAGACCGGTGGCGGTGAATAGGCACAGGTTGTTGCTATGGTAATGTAACATAAAGCTGTCAGTGGACACTGTCAACAATAATTATTTTTTTAAGATTGCGTCTCCGATTGCGTTTTAATTCCGTATTGATAAGCAGTTATTGAGTAAGTTCGATTAAATAATAACCAATTTGTTCCTAAATTAGTGATTTTTAGAAATGCAGTCACAAATTGAGTGATAAATACAAAATGTAGTTTAATAAATCTTGAGTTGTTGACGCTTATTTTGTTGTCTGTTTGTATTGTATCTATGTTGCTATGACAACACTTTTACCCCCGCCGGCGGAAAAGTGAAAAGTAAAGCTCCGGCGGAGGAAACACGAAACTTCACGGCCGCCTGCACAGTCGAGTAATGACGGATTTACTGACGTTTGAAGAAAAATTGTGTTTTGGTCTGTGAAAGACTTTCCAGGGTATTAGGATGCATGCCCTTTTAAGGACAGATAATTGTGCTTTCTTAAAAGGGCATGTATTGTAATATCACCGAAAATCTTTCACAAAAAAAGCCTCAAAATCTGTTTCATCTTTCTAATATTGAGCTAAATGATTATCGTTTGAAAAGACATGGTGTATAAAATTTTGGGTCAAAACATGTCACCACCACTTTATTAAGCTCTAAAATATCATTTACTTGTTTTTTAAATTTTTAATTTTTTGAACACATTTTTTCTTGGGGGAAACATGCCATTTGCAAAATTTAAATAAATTGGTTTTTACGAGATGTTCAATAAAAAATATCTTATGCATATAGCAAGGATTCTCTTTGCTACCTAGCCAGCGCAAGGATTTGCTTACAATCATATTTTTTATTTTCAAACCAATGAATTTCCGATCTTTATAATTATCGAAATAGTGTTTTATAAGCAAATAGGCACGGTGAACAAACAATGCTGTTTCTTCTGATGGAACTACCAAAGACATTTTATTATCCCCACCGTAATTTTTATGAAAAAGAAAGGTTTGCTTTAAATTTGACATTTCGGTTTTATTCTCATTAGAGGGAGGGACTATAAAGCAGTGAGGGCATTTAAATTTGTCTTTAACCTTTTTAATAAGATATCCCGCATAGTAAGTTACTGCCCCTTCTTCTAATGTGCTTGTTTTGGCTCTATATGATTGAGAGGTACTCTGAGAAGTATTCTGAGAGACGTTTAAACCAGCCTCAGAACTGCTAATTGTTTCGATGTCTAAATGATCATCTTTTAATGAGTCATCTAAATCTTCGTTAATAACAGCGCCGGCGTCGTTTTGAGTGTTATTATTTAATAATGACGTAAACAAAATAGGCTCATCTTTGTCCTCCTGACAGTTTGAAGATTTAGAGGGCCTAATTAATCCAGTCATTGTTTGAATTCGAAATGACTGTCGAAAAGACTTTGCGGAAGGATTCAAGTTCCACCCACCACGTTGTCTAATTACAGAAAAAAAGTTTTCCAAGAAGTCTTGGTTTAATCGTTTCGTCAAAATAAAATTATTGTTATCATTTTTTTCACTTTCAAAGAGTTGAAATATTCCATTAATACTTTGTACAATCCCATCAAAGCACGGCGGTCTTGTTTCTTTAAAGTCTTTTTTAGCACTGATAGAGATGGTTAGTTTAGTTATTGAATTAAAGACTTCTCTTCCTTTTTTTAGAATATTAATAACTTTGCAGTTTTTTTCATTTAGACCGCACCGGTAGGGGTTTCTATTATATAGCTTATCACTATTAAGGGCATCAAACAAATTATTTAAAAATAAAACAAAATCAGCTGTTGGTGAGCCGTAATTATCATCTATTTGCCGATTACTAATGCACGTTTTAATTGCAGCGGCCATGGTTTTTGAAAATAATTGAAGTGCCAATCTGCAAGACATTTTTTCAAAACAATTAGGGTTAATATGTTTTTCAGTTATTTTTGTGAGTGCCCTACCAGAAGCTGAATCTTTATCAATGTCAAATGTTTTTTTAATAACATCAAATCTTATGATTTTTTCTTGGAGTTTAAAAAAACCGGTCATTAAATTATTACGAACACTTTTGAAAAGATGGGGCACATCAAATATTGCAAATATTTTAAAATTCTTTACATTAAAAAATGGATTTTCTTTGGTGACTCCTAAAAGCTTAAATGCACCCCTATTGTTGCTTCCTTGGTCACACACTACTAATTTTGGAATAAAACCTATATCAATAAGAGATGTTAAATTATCTTCAATTAGTGTTTTAAGATTATTTTGCCGAATAGATCCATGACAAAAATAATATGATATAGGAATTTTCCAATTTTTAAAAAGACCTCTTATTGAAAATACTAGTGCATGTGTTGCACTTTTTGACGCCCTCCCTAATGGCCCCAAATCCTCAAAACCTTCTACTAAGTCAAGTTTTCTGTTGTACTCAATTAATTCTTTAATACTCATTTCATCAAAAGCGAGTACACATTTCTTTTCGTTTTTTGTCACAGCCGCACATCGTAATTTTAAGTGTTCTTTTATGCCTTCATCGAACCCCGTCTTAAACAAATTTTGCCCAATCCACCTTCGGATTGTAGAGACTGATGGAAGGACAATTCCTTTTCTTCTCAAAAACTGATATGCTGAGGGCGATTTATAAAACAAAGAAATGGATATTTGTTTTTCTTGGAGATTCCAAATTTTTCTTGACGGTCCTCGTAACTGCATTAAAACAAAATTTTTAGCAAAACTCGAAAAATGATGTAGAAAGGGTAACAGGGTTATTAATTTATTTTGTCTATTTTTTTGCGTTAAAATATTAATTCGTTTATGACATCTTTTTACTTTTGAAGACATAAATTTAATATGTTTTTTTAATTTGATTTTTCTTGGTGTCATTTGGGTATCAGGCATTTGAGTAATATCATCGATAACTCTTTCGTTTTCGTGGTCTAAACCACTGTCGAACCTAGGTCGTTTCCTGGCAAACTCGTCTGTTGTGGAACTGAGTGAGAGAAGATCATGTTCGCGCCCTGAATACGTTTTCTTCGGAATGTTAACTCTCAATAATTCTTGTTGATCATAATTCTCGTTGAACTTTTTTGGGACGGCGTTAGGTTTTAAATAATGTTTTTTTTCCGATTTGTAGTCTTGGTTAGTAAAATGTTTGTCACAAATATGTTTCTTTTTAAGTGTCTCAGCGTCTAACCCAAGCAAACTTGTGTTTCCTAAAATGACCAGTCTCGAACAATTATTTAAATAACGAAACAAGGGTAAAAATTAAAATGGGTATTAAATAAACTCAAAGAAAGAATACTTTATCCATAAAATAAAACTATCTACCTACGCAAAAATAAACAAAAATCGAATTTTTCGCATCTAAATACTAAACTAATAAAGCTCCAGTTTAAGTACAGGGTGTCCCAATTTCGAGCCTCATCATTAGGATTTCGGAAACTAGAAGAGATAAGAGGTCGGTTAAATGGAGGCCAAGTTGCGCAATTTGATGCTGATCAAAATGCCACCTTAAAAGTAAAAAAAATCCGAATACTTCCGAAGATATTTAGAAAAAAACCAAATATTCACGATTTCATTTTTATTTTTTTATGACTCTATTTGAATAGATATAGCAAAATAAATTTCACATTCTTATTGCTACTTTTTCTGTTCTACAGATGGTATTATCAGATTTTCAAACCGACGTTTCGTCTTTGAGCTGCCATCATCATTTTTGTTTTTTTTAAATACGGCCCTGGATTTTTTATTACGGATTTTAAGTGCTTCTAAAGTCCCAAAACCAATAATGTACCACACTTGTTCGAAAAATTCATATTAATGTCATTTTTCATAAGAACTCATGTGAGAGAGACAGAAAACAGATTTTTGGTGAAATCTTAACAGTAAATCGTTAAAATGATTGTTTTCGAATAAGTGCAATATATCATTCGTTCTGGCACATCAGATTCTCTTTAAAACTGATATAAATGAGCTACTATCTTCTGTCTCTCTCTAACACATGAGTTCTTATGGAAAATGCCATTAATACGAATTTTTCCAATAAGTGCGATACATCATTGGTTTTGAGACCTTATATGCTCTTAAAATCCATAATAAAAAATCCAGGACCGTATTTAAAAAAACAACGTTAATGATGACAGCTCGACGAAACGTCGGTTTGAAAATCTGATAACACCGTTTTGTAGAACAGAAAAAGTAACAATGAGAATGTGAAATTTATTTTGTTATATCTATGCAAATAGAATCGTAAAAAATAAAAATTAAATCGCAAATATTCGTTTTTTTCCAAAAATCATCGGATGTATTCGGAATTTTTAAACTTGTAAGGTGGCATTTCGATCAGCATCAAATTGCGCAACTTTGCCTCCATTTAACCGACCTCGTATCTCTTCTAGTTTCCGAGACCCCAATGATGAGGCTCGAATTTGGGACACCCTGTACACTTCAGCATCGAAGACTAAACGATTCAATTCCAGAAAAATTAAAAAATAATAAAATTAACTTCATGAAGGTCTCAATGTGCATTTTTTTTTAGTAATCACAAAATGAAATTTTAAATAATTTTTCGGGATTTGGATTTATAAATTTGGTAGGACGCCATTTTCTTCGGGAAAGTGACAGAGATTATAAACTTTTAGGACATATCTAATTAATCTTTCATCAAAAGAGTGCGAAATTTGATATTTTCTACGGTAATCGTAGGAAAATTATTTTTTCCTACGAAATAATATCGTTACTTTCTACACAAAAGTAGCAAAACACCCTTCCAAAGAACATCATGTCCAAATGTGAAGCAAAAATTTAAGTTAGACAAAAAAAGCGAAGAAAAAAGCAAGCAATTAAAGAACTATAAAAGTGGCAGATGCCCTTTTATTTAAAACAAGTATAAAATAATTTTTATATGCTCGGTTAATGTAATCAAAAAATATATTTCCGTAATTAAAGAGGTAACGATTAAGTATGTAACAATATATCTATTCAAAACGTTTTTATTTAGGCAACAGCAAAATTGGAATGAACAAATTAGGTGTTTTTTTATCATAAAATATGCAACCCAAAAAAGCAGTAATATATATTTTTTTAATTATGCTTTCTCATGTGTATGATATTACATAGGTACTTACCGGAGTTAACTACCCATTTTTTACAAATGTCTTCGTTTTTATATGGAAACCGAAACATTTTAATTTTGTCATCTCTTCGACTAGCACGACAGTTAAAATACTGGCATACATTCCCTGACATGTTTCTGGGTATCAATACCTAATTATAATTTTATAATAAAAATTATAAAAAATAATATCACCTATACAACTCTCCGAGCGTGAGCTCTAACTCCTAGGCAAGCTAACAATGAAAGTAAATTAATAAAAATCCTACTTTCTCGACGAGCGCGCGCCAAACGCGTGCCGTCCGGTCTTTCCATTGAACAACAAATTCGTGGAAATTCTCGCGGCATTCGGCAGTCGCGGCGCTTCTTCTATGAATCTTTGGCAACATTGTATGTGGATTTCCAAGAAAGGAGCCAGGCTTAGAAAAGCCTGGCTCCATCGGAGGGGTCTGTCGCTTTACATTGGATAATTCTTCTATTGCGTAGCTATTATTTTCTTTGATAGCACCGAGTTTGCTGGTGTCTCCTCGTTTATATTTAAGAACTTAGACAATAGTAGGTATACTTGGACAGTTCACCATCCTCCACCGCGTGGAGGAATGCGCAGTAGCAAAAATCGACCACATGGGCTACGCCATTTTTAAGGCGTGGCATCCGACAGATGACGTTTGTTAATTTGGGAGCGGCCGTTGACAGGCACGTTCGGAATCTCGGCCATCCTCGGAAATACCTAAATTAATAATAAAAGTCTTGGAGTCTTGCGGGGATCGAACCACGAACTTTCGACATGCGAGACAAAGACGATACCGCTGAACCAACTGAACCTTGAAGATTTACTGTTTAGAAGTGTATATGACGCAATAGTGGTTATGTTCATTTAATAATTCGGTCCAGGCTAAGCTAATGCCGTTTTACCCTAGAACACCACATGACCTACTCCAATCTACCCCGTATCTAATGTGACATTGTCATCATACCAAAGGGGCCTAACCACTACTAAAGGGGTAGTTTTAGGGGTGAGTTTAGCCTAGCCTTTTGAGACTATACTAACATCCGTGAATATTTACATCATATAGATAGCGGTCGAAAAATGTGTAGAAAGTACATTAATTTCAAACCAAATAAAACACCATTTGAAAATACACACCGTATACATTTACCCAATCTCTTAAAATTACATAAAATTCAGTTAACATAATTACAGTTATTTTTCCAATAGTATAAGTGTGGCTGCCGCATTTATTTAAGCAATAAAATAAAAATTTAACAAATGCGTATCAAAATACGTGATCCATCAAATACTAGATGCTACTAGAAGTGGCCCTGCATGCGCCCAAAAATTTTCCGATGTATCCTTCAGCTATTACTGCATGATTAGTTATCAATCTTCCCTTGAACCTGATATTTATATTATGTATGTCAATTCGAAATCGAATTTTATTATTCAAATAAGGCAGTGTTTTGCTTAACAAAACCTTGTGACATAAAACAAGTAAATGTTCTCCTATCAGCCATAATTAACCAACCCGATCGCTCATAGGCACTACCTATGCGATCGTATTTCCACATCCCATAAATAAGACGAACACGCGAATTCTGCAGTCTCTGAATACGATAAGCCACTCTCGCAGTATGTAATACAGGACCCATATACCACAAATTTCATACCTAAGATAGCACTCCAAAAATGTGTGGAAAATATATTAATTTCAAACAAATAAAACGCCATTTGAAAATACGTCCTGTATACATTTAGGCTATCGTAAAATTTATACGGACACTGTTATCACCAACGACCTATAACCCAAGAATTCGCTGGTTATTATCATCACGCTGCAGTAAATTTATGTTTTTTATTAAAGTAGGCATACATGCTAACACCTTTAAAATAATTTTAAAATTTAAATATATGAAGATGAAGTGATTAGTGAAAGCTGATAAAGGGTTTTAAATAAGGTAAGATATATTATAAGAAAATAACCCTAGCAGGCTTTTAAATTTTACTACATTTAAACGATGAAAATAAGGTATTTTTAAAACGAAGGCTAGTTAAATAAAAATGTATTTTCTATAGGAGTGGTCGATCATGAAAAATCTCTTAACACTTTTCATTGACAAGGGGATCAGTTCGTAGAAGTAATCTCAACAGGAAAATGGCGTTTTTATTTAAAAATACAAAACTTATTTTTCTCATACTTTTCATTCCTAAAATTAAAAAATGTTTAACTTTACATAACAATACTAGAAACTCTGGGGGCTCGAATACATTAGCAGTAATTACAAAATTTTAACCCTTTCCATATAACCCCAGAGGGTCTTAGTTAGCCATTTATTTTTCTTTATACCATGCTGCAAATAATAATATCTGAAAATAAGACTACCATTTCTGATCATATTTAATTAGCTTTAAATTAAAAAAAAAATAATATAAGTATATGACTTAGATAGGGCCTTAGGGGATCTGATATCCCTGTACCAGACTGAAAATAATAATATCTGAAAAATTACCTAACCATTTCTTAACACATTTGAAGAAAGACAATCGAACATAAAATTAGGCCATGATGTTATTAAACTACCCTTATTTTTCGTTTTGGATCAAAGTGGCAAATAAAAAACAGATTTTAAATCCTATCCAAAGACCAATTCTAAAATTTCAACTCAGTATTCCAAATTTTATTTTTCTGGAAAGTTTTAAATTTAATTTCTAATTTATACTTTTTATACGTGATTTGACGTATCCTTTACCTATGTATGACAATAAATGTCACAGTGACATACTCTTAGATATTAATTTTATAACCTTGTTTTCCAAATTTTCCAATATTTCCAAAATGCTAACTGTCGAACAAAAATTATTTTGTTGCAGTTTTGAATACTGAGTTGAAATTTTAGAATTGGTCTTTGGATAGGATTTAAAATGTGTTTTTTTATTTGCCACTTTGATCCAAAATGAAAAATAAGGGTAGGTAACTTGATAATATTTCACGTTTTATTGTTTTTCGACCCCCCTGTATTATATTTTCGAATTTAAAGTATGGCAATAGACTTTTCAAAATAAGCAGAACTTTTTATGTAGAGTGACTTTTTGTCGAAATACGAAATTTTTAGTCCATTTGTCCTCTTGGGACCTCTATCCGTGGACATACTGTATATAT